>PPOL03000004.1:0-298036 GCA_003708905.3 Monosporozyma siamensis
GGGGGGGGGGCGGGAAGAAGGGGAGGGGGAAAAGTAGAATTATAGATTAATTCTTTCTACAAGATGAGTATCAACATCATAAATTAGACCATGAATTTTTAAATCTTTATTATTGATTGCATTTTGTACTACATTTAATTTTGAAATTTTGTTTATTTGTGAACGAACATTTAACATAGAGATCAACTTACCTCTTAATAGGAGATTATTTTCATCTTTCACTTTTGAATTGATGTAATCCCAATTTTCATCAATTATTGTGTCGATCTCATCCAAATATTTGTATAATTTATTCAACTTGGCGCCTGGTAGTAACTCTCTTCTCTTCAAGAGACACGTGTTCACACCACCACAATCCGTATGGCCACAGACAATAATTTGTTTTATCCCGACGCAGTCAATCGCGTATTCCAACGCTGCTTCAGTGGATAAGTCATCTTCTTTGAAAATATTAGCCACTGTCTTCACAGTAAACACTTCCCCCTGAGTATACCCCAGACAGGATTCGTTATATCTGGCATCAGAACAACCTAAGAAGAAAGTGTGCGGTTCATGTTTTGTGTGTGCACCGAAGGGAGCAAATGTGGTTGTGCTGTTGGTATGTGGGAAAGTCTTGTTTACCCATTCTTCATTAGCTGAGATGATATTTGTGGAGGAGTATGTGTGTCTTAAAGTTTGTAAAATGTCTCTACCCATGTTGTGTTTGTTGTGTGGTTGTGGTGTGACAGGGCAGTACGGGCCCAAAATACAGGGAAATGGCAGTTTATATAGTGGCGGGGGGTGGAAGGAACATAAAAACCGGAGGAAAGAGGGGGGAAAAGAAAAGAAGATAAGAAGGATGACTAACCAGAGAATGATATCACCGTGCGGTCAGTGCATTGTGTTGCTGCATGGAAGGACACGCGGCTGCACGCGCAGACAATAGGATCGACGGCCGTCCTTTGTGTGTAACGGGGACGTCATCGGAGTGCGCCCCCACTTTCCCTCGCCCGATCCGGCAATGCCCGGCAGCTCGAGGCCCACAAACCGGGCGGTCCGGTGGAGGCGGTCACGTGGGTCGCGCGCCGGGTTATACCGCTGGAGCAGTTGTCTGTGCAGGTGGTCGTTCCAAAGATACACCTGGACGTTATGTAACGTTGTCGCATGTGGTGGTTGTGTCCTTAACGCAGTGATGATGTCATGTCGTGTGTGTGGTGACAACACTCTTATCACCTGTCTGTACGCTCTCAGTGTGTTCATCTTGGTGACTCGGGGAGTGGCAGTGGTCGGGGGGGAGAGGGGGAGAGTCACACGTCTCCTTCTTATAATCTACACAGATAACAAAAACAAGAAGCACGCCGTCACGTGCACGCACGCGCCGCCCCCCCGAGATCTCGGACCCGCCCTGCCGCCCCGCGTTCTCGGGCTGTGACCCTTTAAATTCCAGTCGATGTCATTTGTCGCCGGTGTTCTCGAGGCCTCATCGCTAGTTGTTACAACTTATATATACTGCTTATAGGTGGATTTATATACAACCCATTGACACATGCACATCCACACCCACTCAAGATGCTAAGAAGACTGATTGTCAAGAGAACATTCGCCACAACTTTAAAAGAAACAATCCTACCCAAAAAATATGGTGGTAGATACACTGTCACATTATTACCTGGTGACGGTGTCGGGAAAGAAATTACAGACTCAGTGATATCCATCTTTGATGCTGAAAATTTACCCATTGATTGGGAAACTATTGATATCTCCGGGCTAGACAGTAATAACAAGGCAATTAACTTGGCAGTGGAGTCTTTGAAAAGAAATAAAATCGGGTTGAAGGGGATATGGCATACCCCAGCAGATCAAGTAGGTCATGGTTCATTGAATGTGGCATTAAGAAAACAATTAGATATTTATGCTAATGTCGCCATCTTCAAGTCAATGGAGGGAGTAAATACAAAGATACCAAATGTGGATCTGGTTATCATTAGAGAAAATACAGAGGGAGAATATTCAGGTTTAGAACATGAATCTGTGGAAGGTGTGGTAGAATCTTTGAAAATCACTACACAGGAGAAATCGGAAAGAATTGCTAGATTTGCCTTTGATTTTGCATTAAGAAATGGTAGGAAATCTGTATGTGCTGTACATAAAGCTAACATTATGAAATTGGGGGATGGTCTTTTCAGAAATACCGTTACTCAAATCGGTGCTAATGAATATCCTCAGATAAACACTTCCTCCATCATTGTCGATAATGCATCCATGCAAGCTGTCGCTAAACCACATCAATTTGATGTTATGGTCACTCCATCAATGTATGGTACCATCTTGGGGAATATTGGTGCTGCATTAATTGGTGGTCCCGGTTTAGTTGCCGGAGCCAACTTGGGGAAAGAATATGCAGTATTTGAACCAGGTTCAAGACATGTCGGACTTGATATTAAGGGACAAAATGTAGCAAACCCTACAGCAATGATTCTTTCTGCCACTTTAATGTTAGATCATTTAGGTTTACAAAAATCTGCCAAGAGAATTTCAAATGCTGTTAAAAATGTTATTAAAGAGGGGAAATCAACTACAAAGGATATTGGTGGTTCTGCATCAACAACAGAATTTACTGATGCAATTATTAACAAGTTGGCTTCCACTCCTTTATAAGTTGTATATTCATTTTGTATATATAATATGTAATCTTCCTTCAAAAAAAAAAATAATGATTATTTAAAAATGTGAAATTTTTCATCTTTTTTCCCCTTAACAACTTTTGAAGACAACACAACACAACACAAGTACAAGGATGCCACCACTCATAAATGAACCAAGCACAGATTTCCATTTAAAATTAAATGAACAGTTATTTCATATCCCATATTCACTTTTACAAAAAAATTATACCCAATTCCAATCAAAATTAAATTTTTACACTGAATTAATTCAATCAAGACAATCAAATTTAGATAACTTATTATCTGGAGCCACTCTTGACCAGGATAAATTAGCCCTAGAGGAATTAACTCAATGTATTAAAGATATTGAAACTTTAGAAAAATATATTAAATTATTAGTTAACAAAGAATTAGAAATTTTAAATAGAATTGAACAAAGAATGAAATTTTTTAAGACTTTACAACTTTGTAAAGATGAAAATAATAAAATGGGTCTTATTCAATGGTATCAAAATTATACAAATTTACTAATTGGTGATTATTTAACTAGAAATGCAAAATTAACTAAAAATGATGATAATAATAATAATAACATGATAGAAAATTCTGGTGTAATTTTCTTAAAACAACAAAATTTAGATAATTTAATTGATTATAATGTATTATTAAATGCTAACAAGATATCAAATTCATTAATTAATGATCATAATTTATCATTTTTAATCTCTTGCATAAAGGAAAATCAATCATATTTAAATTCAAAGCATTCAAATTTAGAATTTATGACTAGATTTCAACAATATATTGAATTTTTGAAAATTCAAGATTATAATAATGCAATTAAATGTTATCAAACACATTTAATTAAATTTATTAATACAAATTTTAATGAGTTACAAATTGCATCCGGGTTAATGATTTATATGGAAACTTGTCAAAATTTATCTCGTAAATTAAATAATGAAATTAAATTAAATGATTATACTTCCATTCCATTCAATGAAAGAATTTCTACATATCAAGAAACTCCATCATTGGCATTCGATCATTTTTTCAAAAAAAAAAGATTTAGTTCAATATCTATCACAACAACACCTATAAATTTAAATGATCAAAAGGATAAATTTTACAAGAGAGAAAATTTATTACAATATTTAAATTTATTAGGTGATGAAAATTGGATTAAATTAAATGAATTGTTTCTTGATGAATATTATTCAATGTTTGGTATATCAAGAAATGAACCACTACTAATTTATTTATCTTTAGGGATATCTGCATTAAAGACAAAAGCTTGTATTCATAATCAAAATGAATCTATTGTAGCACAATATGGTAATATCTTACATACAAGTAATCCATATGTTAATAATAATAACATTACCACATCCACACCCAACAACGCCGAACTCATAGATGGTTATAATTCATGTCCTGTTTGCTCCGATTCATTTAAGAATATAACAAAAGATTTACCTTATGCACATCATACAGAATCAAAATTATTTGATAATCCAGTAATGTTACCAAATGGTAATGTCTATGATGCAGAAAGATTAAAATTACTAGCTAATAATCTTAGAGCTAAGCAAATAATGTCATTACAAGATGGTGAAATATTTGATCCAATTGATAAACAAATTTATTTAGAAACAGATTTTGTTAAAATGTATCCAACTTAGTTTGTGTTTTCCTTTATATATATTACATATTCTTTTCTTAAAAAAAAAAACAAGAACAATTATATGATTCTATTCAGAATCAGAATCATGATTCTCCTTCTTATTTGGACGTTTTCTAATATATTGTTTAAAAATATATGTTCTTGCATCTCTTTCCTCGGCAGGTTTGGTGGTATTTTGTTCACTATTAGTTCTCTTATGATGATATTCTGGATAATTTGACCATTGAAATTTACATGATCTATCTAAAGTGAAATCATTCTTTTTTGCCAATAATTTAATTTGCCATGAATCATATGGTTCACCATTAAATGTAGAAATAATAATCTTACCATATCCATCTTCTGAAATAGAATCATGTAAACCATCTCCCTTATCATCATCTAATTTATAACCATGTGTATAATTTGATCTAGAATTTTTAACATGATTATTAACTAATTTAAATAATTGTTTGGCACTATCAAAATATCCAAATATTAATTCTTGATGATCCGCAATATTTCTTTCTTGATCCTTAATACCTTTCCCAGTATGTGGGAAATTAAACATTATATTTTGTAAATATTTTGATTGCCATTGTTTACCCATTATTTTTTTCCATGGTGTATGTTTAGATAATTTAAATGTCTTAATTAAATTTGTTGCATTAATTTGGAAAAAAATCTTAACACCCAATCCAATCAAATATTTATAATTGGATTCAAAACTATTAGGATATTTCAATTTTAATTCATTTACTGAGGCATCATAACTTGTCACAATTAAATTTTCTGGTTTGATATAATCTTGCATGATAATTGATTTAGCAAATGAAAAATCACCTTCACCAACCAATAATAAAGTTTCATCATGACCAAACGGTATGAAATTTGATTCTTTTGCCTGTTGACGTGCTTTTTGATCTAATGCTTTTTTAGATAATTGTGCTTTAGCATTTAATATATTTTGTTGTTTAATTTTGTTAGCATTTAATAATCTTTGTTGATATAACTGATTTTGTAATGCTGCTTTTAAACCTTTAGCTTTTGTTTTACCCTTTAATTTTCTACCCATTTTGGTATCGTTGTCGATTTGTTCTTTTGTCAGTTTAGAGATTCAGCTGAGCTCATCTCTAAAATGAAAGTTTTACAGTTTTTCAAATAAAAATTTTAGCTCATCGCATTACAAAAAAAGGTTGCAATAAAAAGCTAAAAGGTAAAGTAAACAGTTACAGAATGGAGATCTGCAATACGGGGATGGCTAGCTTGATATGTGAAGACGCTGATGGTGATGTTGTCTGCTTTCATTGGCAGTGGTAAAAAAAACAAAAAATGATTCCTAGCGGGATCGAACCGCTGATCCCGGCGTTATTAGCACCGTGCCTTAACCAACTGGGCCAAGGAATCAGATCTTTACATTTTTCCGGTTTTTGTACTGATCTACACATTACACTCATTTAGTGGTGTGAATGTTGCTAAAATCTTCAATTCTGAGGTTATTCTTCCAGTTATTTTGGAATTTTAAATAGTTTTAAACTTTATTTTACAAGGTTAAAAATTTTGCTTTTAAAAAATACCCTGAATTTACAACATGAGTCCCAAAAAATACTTTAGTACCTGGTTAACCTCTCATAAAGGGCGAACACCAGTACAAAAATGCTATTAAAATATTTCTTTAGAAGTGCCATAAAATAATTTAAATCCCACATGTTTAAAAACTGCAAAGTACCATAAAGTTCATTAAAACTTTCCAGTTCGTATTGGATTTTCTACCAAATTTTTTGTTTTTTCGTTGTTGAAATTCAAATTTCTGCACTAAAATTGAAAATTGAACTGAAAAAAAAATAAAACAAAACAAAAACAAAAGAGATCAAAATTCACCTGAAATGGCTGTACGAACAAAATAAAACAAGAAGGATAATCAGATACAAGGATATAAAATATCCACCCTATACTTGAATGTTTACTTAATTGTTAACATAAAGATTTATTTTACTCGTTTTTTTTTCTGCCCAATTTTACTAATATCTGCAAATAGATAAGCAATTGTTAATAGATGAATCAACCAGAAGTAGCACAGTATCCACAAGGCCATATTGTAACTGTAGGCTCCCACCAAGCCAAGATTATACGATATTTAACAAGTGGTGGGTTTGCTCAAGTTTATGTCGTAGAGATCTCACCAAGTAATGAATATACAGGCTCCAATATAGCATGTTTAAAACGTGTTATTGTTCCAGATAAATTGGGATTAAATGTCTTAAGAGCTGAAGTGGATGCAATGAAATTACTTCAAAAGAATAAACATGTTGTTTCATATATTGATTCTCATGCATCAAAATTTTCTATAGAGAAGGGATCATATGAGGTGTTTATGCTAATGGAATATTGTGAACATGGAGGTTTAATTGACTTTTTAAATACAAGATTACAACATAGACTTACTGAGATTGAAATATTGAATATAATGAATCAAACATGTCAAGGTATTGCTGCCATGCATAGATTACAGCCACCTTTAATTCATCGTGATATTAAGATCGAAAATGTATTGATATCAAAGGATAACATATTTAAAATATGTGATTTTGGGTCTGTTTGTGGTATAATTCGTCCTCCAAAGAATCAACAAGAATTGATTTATGTACAACATGATATTATGAAAAATACTACAGCACAATATAGAGCACCAGAAATGCTTGATTTAACTAGAGGTTTCCCCATCGATGAAAAATCAGATATTTGGGCTCTTGGTGTCTTTCTTTACAAACTATGTTATTATACAACACCTTTTGAAAAAGTGGGTGAATCTGCTATCTTGGCAGGGAAATATCAATATCCTGCATATCCAATTTATAGTGATAAGATGAAAAATTTAATTAGAGTTCTTTTAACCCAACATCCATTCCAAAGACCCAATATATGTCAAGTACTGGAAGAAGTTTCTCGTCTTCAAGGTGTTCCATGTCCAATTAAAAACTTTTACATGGAAAGAGTTAAAGAAAGTGAATTCTTATCTGCACAAACTTTAAATTTCCCAATGTCTACAATAAATGTTTCACCAATAAAAAATACAGTAACACCAGTGAAACAACCACAAATGACAATTTCTCCATTAAAGCCACAATTATCTCCAATAAAGGATCATATATTACCTCTACAATATACTCAAACTTCCAATGTTATCCAACCAAATAAACCAATAAGTGATTATCAAACTATACCGCATCCTGTTGGTCCACATGTATCTAAATCATTTGCTAGTATTACCCCACAATTACAATTCCCAGTTATTAAACCATCCCACCAAGATGATTCACCTTTAAAGGGAAGAAGGACTTCTCGTCAAAATCAACATGATAACAGAGTCTCTTATTATTCGAATAATGGAGGTATTACCTCTAGTAGCCCCACTAGGAGATCTATTATACTACCTGATAATAATATTTCAAGTAAATACGTAAATTCACAGACTCAGACTGATGATAATATGGAACCTCCAAAGATCTCCAGAACAAGTTCACGCAGTTCCATTGCTTCCTCCATTTCTGCAAGATATAATGGTATTACTGATAGTAATAATACTGGTGGTAGTATAGTAAGAAAATTAAGTGAACAATTGAAAAAAGTAATAACTAATGAATCTGGGAATATTTCTCCAGTTAGAAGTATATCTAGAAACGATACTGATAACACCATTAAATCTACTATCGAGGCATTAAGAAATAGCGTATCTGGATTTTCTAATAGTGTTAGATCATATTCAACAGAAAATTTTAGAAATTTATCGTCAGCATCAAATTCATCAATTTATAAGAGAAATATCTCATCAGATTCCTTCCTTGGACAAGAGAATATTGATAAATCTGAAAGAAGACTCAAATATCAGACTGTGCCTAAATTAAATCATAAAGAGACATCATCCCATCTATCTGACAGCAGTGATGGCGATGATGAAGCCAATAATTTCCTATCTGTCCCCGAAACCTCAAATAACTTCCAATCTCCATCACCATTAAAATTTGCAGTAAATAACGATATGAAAAATTCTATTCAAAAACGTGTCATGGATTTATTGAAAGCAGCACAACAATCTCCAGTCAAGAAAACTGCCTTTGGTTATGGTAAATATACAGGATCCCATTCTCAAACATATCAACCTAAATCCAATATTGACAATTTCCATTCATATAATTCACAATCTGATACTGCTACTTCAGACAAAATAAGGACTAAACCAAAAGTACCTATAAGAAGACAAGCTTCAATTAATGTAGCTAGTAGACAACCTAGTGTTGTTGTGAAACCTTTAACTAGATCTGCAAGTCAGTCTGATAGAATAAGTAATGGGAAATTACCACCACCTCCTGTTCCAAGAAAACCTCAATTTTTACGTCCACAACCACCAAAGAAACCTGCTCGTTTATCTATGATGGTAATACCAAAGAATGAGAATGATAATATTACAGTTGATAGTAGTAGAAGGTCATCAAATAGTATGCAAAATGTTAATATTGATAAATTGGAAGAAGATTTTAGACGAAGATTCCCTAGTACCGTTCAATAAGTATTTTATTTACAGAATGTCATAATATATAGATTAACATCTCTTCTTTTGCCACTACTTCAAGTATTTTTAACTGTCACTTATGTCTATTTAATAGTATCATTCATTATAAAAGCCCAAGTACACCATATTATATATATTATATATTACACTTTTTTTATTTCATTTATCAGTTTTATTATAATCTAGCAAGAATATCTTCAGTAACTTCTTGAGTAGTAGCATTACCACCTAGATCACGGGTCTTAACTTTACCGTCTCTTAAGTTAGCATCAACGGCTTGATGAATATCTTGTGCAGCGTTATTGTGACCTAAGAATTCTAACATTAAAGCAGTAGATCTAATGGTGGCAATTGGGTTAGCAATACCTTTACCAGCAATATCTGGAGCAGAACCATGACATGGTTCACCAATAACGATTTCTGGACCAACATTAGCACTTGGAACAACACCTAAGGAACCAACAAGAGCAGCAGCACCATCAGATAAGATATCACCATATAGATTTGGAGCTACAACAACATCGAAACATTCTGGTTCTCTAAACATTCTATAAACCATAGAGTCCACAATTTGTTCATTGTATGTAATACCACCATATTTATCTTTATTGGATTCATAAACGTCCTTACAAATTTCTCTAAATAAACCATCACTTTGAGATAAGACATTAGATTTATGTGTGACAGTTAAAGTGGCTTGACCATTATTTTGTAATCTTTGTAAAGCAATGTCTAAAGCAATGGTAGCAATTCTTCTAGTGGCAACTTCAGAAATTCTCTTTGTAGCTTCTGCCACTCTAGTACCAGTGGCTGGATCAGTATAAGTCTTTTCAATCTTAATGTATAAATCTTCGGTGTTTTCTCTGACAATAATCATATCAACTGGTCTATCTTTGGTTCCAGAGACAGATTTAACTGGACGAACATTAGCATAAAGACCCATTTCTTTTCTTAAAGCGACAATTGGAGAAGAATAACCTTCCACTTTAGTAGTTGGAGATTGAACAGCACCAAAAAGAGCACCTTGACATTGTTCTTTTAAAATTTTAACAGTTTCATCAGGTAAAGCTTTACCAGTATCAAGGAAAGTTTGGAACCCAGCTTGTAAATCGATAAAATCAAATGAAAGACCATGTTTGGAATTTAAATTTTGTAAGATTTGTTTACCGGCTGGAATGACTTCTTTACCGATACCATCACCAGGAATTAACCCAATGGTCAATCTTTTAGAAACATTGGTGGATAATCCACGGTAGATGGCTAATCTAGAAGCGGCAGTTCTGAACATGTTAAATGTACTTATTTACTTTTTTTTTTTTGCAGATCTATAATCTTAATAGTGTTGTAATCAATTCAACAAAACTTGGAAATACAATGAGAATATACCCTTGAAAATAAAAGATATTCCCCTCTTATTTATATAACACGACAATTGCTAGTTTGCTCACCTTAAAAAGTTAGTCATATCACCTTTATTACCAAAATTTTTCACTATGGAATTATTCTGATCTCTTCAAAATTTCCGATGGAATTTCAATCAGAAGTGTCGATTTTTTCATTGTTTTTTTTTTTTTACAGCGCAATTTCTCGAGCATAAAAAAATCGCCAGGTGAAGTTTTGACGTCAAATGCCAGAGTCGCAGTGGCACGACTGAGATGGCATCGATAATTGATCAAAGTTGTTTGGTAGCGGGAATGAGGGACCCTATCGAGGCCCTTTATTTAAAGATGCGTTTACACCTTAAAGAATCATTTCTAAATTTATTCATACTGTGATTTAAAATAATATGGTTTAATCTTAAATTTTAACAGTAGATTTCTCGCTGTTGGAAAATCTAATAGTCTGACTTCTAGGGTTGTCAAAGGCATAAGGTGAACTGTTTCAAACGGGAAGTTCAGTTAATTTTCCTTAGACAGACTTGAATATAACCATTAAAATATTTACTACGAAAAACGGTAAATTTATAGCCTGACATGCGCGTTGCAGTATAAAACTTGGACCATTGCTGGCTGCAACCCTCGTTTTAACACAGTATAACCTTTACTTCGAATGGTGGAAGCCATTTGTAATTTTGGTGACAGGTCACGTGGGTATCACATGCTTTGTGCCATCAAAGGGAAGACCCAGACCCCATCTTTTTCCTTATGACAATAATAAGGAAATTTATTAAATATTTGATGAAAAAGGTTATGTGAAAGTTGAATCGATATGATAATAAACCCTTGACAAGACATTGTTGATAAAACACATTGCACAGTCTGTTAATCTCAGGTAAGATCTTTGATTTAGCATTATTTATAGTTTGTATATCAGTTTCTACAATGGGGCGTAAGTCAAAGGCTAGAGGAAATGTGGAAACAAAGTCAGAAAGGGATTCAAACCCCATAGAACATGAAGAAACGGGAAAATATGATTCTACTATTATATCTGACATTCCCAACTTGTTATCAGAATCTAATGATGGTAAAGTGGGGGATTCATCACTTGAGTCGAGTTCTGCTTTTCAAACAATTCCTGATATTCAATCTGAAAATGCTGTGATTCCACACGAAGCATCACCATCAAAGTCTAAGAGTGAAGAAAATTCAGATTCAGTGGAAGAACCAATAATTCAAAGGATGATACATACAAAGATTTTAGAAAAGGATAATCCATTTCTAGAAGAAAATATTACTGACAAGAAAACTAAATCTCAAAGCCCCATAACTAAATCCTTTACCATGGCGACAGAAAAGAGTCATAGTATCAAGAATCCTAATGGTGAGTGGTTAGCTAAAGAAAAGGAGGGAGAAACAACTACTGGTGGATCAAAGGTACTTGCAAGTGAAGAAGATGTAAATAACGCCAATACGATTGCTGATCTCGATATTACTGATGAGCAAAATCAACTCCTGTCCTTCCAAAAGGGTATCCACAAAAATAATAACAACACACCAAATAATAATAACGAGTTAACTAACGACCATAATAGCACATATAAGAAGAAGACCAATAATAAAAATAAAGTTATCATTTCAGAGGCAAACAAGATTTCAGAGGGACAAGGAAGAAATTACGTCGCTTATACTATTATATGTGGAACACATTCTGTCAGAAGAAGGTATAGTGATTTTGAAAGTTTGAGAAATCTCTTAACCAAGTTGTTTCCTATGGTATTAATACCCCCAATCCCAGAAAAACAAAGTTTAAAGAATTATAGTAAAGCGCTTACAAATTCAGGAACAAATTATCTTCTTTCAACTGATATTGCTGGTTCTTTGGATTTGTCTTTATCAAAATTGAGTGCTTCAACTGCGAACTCAGATGAAAAATTTATACGACATAGAATTAAGATGTTAACCAAATTCTTAAATCAATTACTTGATAATGAAGAAATAATGAATACTTCAATCATATCTGAATTCTTAAACCCCAATACCCCAAATTGGAATGATTTTATAACAAATTCCCCCACTTTTTCTAATTTACCTAAAAATGTTCTACAATGTAACCCCTTAGATCCAACCAATACAACAAGGATTCATGCATCATTACCAATTCCATCATCTTCCACTCAAATTCAATATCCTAAAGAAAAAAAGAAAAACAATAATGATAATACAAACGACACAACTAAGAAAAACTCTGTTGAAAATCCTCCCACCACAAATTCCGATATTTCAAATTCATTTAATGTTATTGAGAATCAGTATAAAGTATATGAAAATATTATTAATAATGAATATAAATATAATAAAAGAATTATTAAAAATATTAGTGAAATGAAAACAGATTATAAGGATATTAGTGCTGAACTTTTATATTTTTCCAATAAAGAATTACAACAGTTAGATCTTGCAGAACAATTTCTTTATTTAAGTAACGTTTATGATGAATCATCTACTATAGCAGAATCATTTGTCACAGAATGTAATAATAGTCTAGTAGATTTATTAAGTGAAATTGTTCATATGGCTGGATCTGTTAGAGAGTTAATAAAATTTCAAAAGGCAAAATTTATTCAAAAGGAAATGATAAGAAAGACATTAAAAAGTAAGAAAAGTCAATTGAATAAATTAAAAAGGGAGAAAAAAGATTTTAGTTCGGTGGATAAAATAATTGACCAAGAAATGGCAAAAAGTCATCAAATATCTTTTCAAAGACCTACTCAAGAACAAAATGAACCACAAAGCTATGGAGGAAGATTTTTCCAAAGTTTTAATAAGTTAGCTTCCATGGTAAAAGATTCCGTTGTCACTCAAGATATTAATCCTGATTTGTTAATAGAGTCATTAACTAAAGAAATAAATGAGTTACAAGAAATTTTAAATGTTGCAGAGAGCGACCTAGCAATTATATCGAGTGAAATTAAGGAGAAACAACTTGTTAGATTTTCTCATGTTCGAGAAGAGGAACTTTCTGTAATTATGAAAATTTATGCTAAATGTCTTAAGGAATACGCAGAAAAGAATCTCAAATCTTGGCAAACTTTGAAAAGGAATCAAGAAAGTGAGCAAAGTTTTAAAACTTAATATTCGTTAGCATAAAAAAAAATAATTCGAGTATTTAGATATATACGGTTATATAAGAAAAATTAAAACGCAAACAAGGATCGTATTCCTCTACTATTAATAGCTTTGGTTTTTCTTGCTAGTGGCTCACGTTTGCAACTTAAATCTTGGTTGAGTCATTCATCCCACTGATATTTTTAATAAGGTTCCTATATGGCCATTCAAGTCTCCTTATAACCTCGATCATGTTAGTATAATAAGGAGTCTTTAAATTATTACTATTCCCGGATTCGATAAGAAACACAATTTGTCTTGCCAAACTTACAGGGTGTATATCTGGTGCAAGAATCGTGGACGGTGTTTGAACATTTTCAAACATTGTTGTACCTATCTTTCCTGTACAAACAAGCAACGTTCTTATCTTAACACCTTTAAACCTGTTATTCTCACTAAAATAATTAGAAAGACATTTATGAAAAGCAATTTGTCCACCTTTAGAAGCACAATACGTTGCTAATCTTGCAGGGGAAATACAACCAAGAATGGAAGTAATAGTAATGACAATACCTTTTCTTTTAAAAAACAGATCTTCTAAAAAAATCGATGTCATTAGATAGGTACCCAACATATTTATTTTTAAAACTTTATCAATATCATCATTTGTCATATCTGTTAAAGGGGTGATTTGAGTAATACCTGCATTATTAATTAAGACAGAAATAGATCCATGTTTAATTTTAATCCGAAGATGTAATTTTTGGACTTCGAATAAATTTGAAATATCACATTTATAAAAGAATATATTAGAGCAATTTAAAATATCTTTATCTGGTTTAATAATATCTATGATTATAACAGAACACCCTTTACTTTGAAGCACTTTTACAATTTCTAGTCCTAATCCATTTGAACCTCCTGTGATAAGGACTATTTGCCTGGGGGAATTTAGCCCCAATCCTGGCTTATTTGTTAGATAATGCCCTTTAATTTCTCGAAGGTACTGAATTAAGCCCAACAAATTAGCCTTTTTTGAAGATTTTTTCTTTTCTTTTCTAACTTCTGGACCATTCATTATTAAGTACAATTTTTAGGGCCACTTTTTAGTAACAATATGCAAGATAATTTTAACTTGTTTTAATATTTCTTTATGTGACAGTTTATGTGTCACAAAAAAGCTTTTTCATTGCCAAACTTTTTTCCGTTCGCTTATTTTGAAAAAAATAAAAATCCTTGAAAATTCAATGAGAAGAGATAGTATTTAGGTGAAAAGTTTTGAAAGTTTAGCCAACGTTATTCGTTGAAAAAAATTTTGAAATATCATCAGAAGTATGAATTGCTTAGTTGGTAGATGATTGTTTCTATTTACACAAAATTCGATTAAGACTAACTAAAAAGGGAAAAAAAGGATAAAAGAAAATTTAAAGGAAAATGTATGATACTCCAGAATTTATCAGGGTTAAAAGAAGAAGAAATGAAGATTCTGTTCAGGCATTACGTATGTATTCATCATTAGTATAAAATATTTCTCAATGTTAGAGGTTCCTGATATACTAACAAAAGTGATTTTATTTGAAATAGTTGTTGATGAGGGTCATAAAACAAAAAGGACGAAATATATGTTTAAATTAACTAGGACTGTGAACCAAGATTCGTATGCTGATGAAAAAGAGTCTCAAACACCATTATTAAAGCTTTCAGAAGAAGCAGATAAGAAACATTTTGTATTGGAGCATCATAAGCGAAATAACAGGTCAGCTGAAATTGACAAGATTGATGAAAAGGAAAGTGAGGCAAACGAGAAGATAACAGAGGCACTTCCTGCTGAAATTGCCCAAATGGTCAATGACTATTTAAAAATAAATAGAGATAATGATGAGGAACCCATCAAGAAGAAGAAACCAAGTAAGAAACATTTCACGTCTGAAATTGCTAGGTTACCAAGTTTGGATTATGTTTACGATATTTATCATCTGGAGAAAATACCAGAGGATGAAATTGCTGTCTATCCGAGAGATAACATTGGGTTTATCAAAATTGTCAATAAAGATTTAGATTTGTTAGCAGAAAGTGAGACAGATTCTAATTTTCAATTATCGGATGATGAAGATTCTAATGATGAAAATTATTATCAGAATGACTATCCAGAGGATGAAGACGATGATCGTTCAGTATTAATTGGGTCGGATAGAGACGACGAAGCAGCTAGTGAGGATCTAAAATGGGCAAAGTTGGCAGAAGAACCACAACGAGAGGAAGAAGATGATGATGATTTAAATTACAACAATATTGGTGATTATTCCGATATATTTAAAAAACTGGAAGGAAGTAACGATATTTTGAGTTCTTTGAAAAACTCTCATGTAATTGATCTCGATATGACAACATATAATGATGAAGTATATGAAGAGGATGAATATGAGGATATCGATGTGGATAGGTATGAAATGGATGACCAAATAGTTGGGAATTCGCAACTTGAAGCTAATTCTTATGAAAGAAATGAGTTCTTTCCTACAGATTTAGATGATCCTTTAGCTCAGCATAGGGATAAAATTTTTGGTCAATTACAGAAGATGATAAGTGAACGAGAGTAAATCTCAAATTTGGGAGTACTACTCAATGTTACTGAATTATTAGTGATATCTAAGATTTCCTCTTAACCTTATAGCATTGCTTCACAGCGTAGGCTTTCAATCAACAGCCTGCCCAATGTTCTACATACAGCGCAAGGTCTTGGAGAAGAAGAACATACTGGTGTAAACTGGAATGCCCAAGAATATTTATTTATACACTGGAATAAGTCTTTAACAATACCTATTTTATGTTAGTATTTTTGCCAATAGAAGTCCTCTTTTTTTTTTTTTTTTTTTTGGGGGGGGGGGGAGATTACGTTACCATCTAGAAGACAATTATCTCTGTTACTGTTGACTTCAAAAAAAAAATTGTATTTTTATAGTCATTTATTTAGCATTAATTGCATTCATTTATTTCTCTGTTTCATTTAAATCATTCTTTACTTTGTATCTCTTTTTGTATTTGGTATTCATTTGGTAAGTGCTTTTTTCAAGGCGGGGTTTCACTTAAAAAAGGTCACTAGACAGATTTTGAGGTTTCCAATGTATTAAACATTGAACCTGTACAGGGGTGTTTTAACCGATACATGTAATAGTATGGGAAATATTTTGCTTGGGAATATTTAAAGACCTGATTTCTGGTTAATTCCTTTTTATTTTTACTTCTTTATGTATCTTGTATTAAAACTATAAAACCAAAGGTAAAGCTTTCTTTTAAATTCTTCCAAAATGATAAAGCAACTCGGTAAATGTCAAATTGAACAGTACTAGGAAATTTCTTCCGTTATATACTGATATATTCAAAGAGATGAAAACACCTTATAATAAATAAAACATTTTATCATCTGTAAGGTAAAAACTAATTTAGTTCACATATTTGGTGGAAAAGAGGAAGATTGTCTGCGACCAGGGGTAGTTGATCGCCTTTAAAAAAGATGATATCAATTATTTTAACATCCAAATCAATGTTACGTAGGAGAGTTCTGTCACTGGTGGAAGAGGGTTGCGACTGTATCACCGGAGAATTACCCTTTGAATGAGATCAAAATTAAAAAAAAAGACAAACAAATAAAAAAATTTGAAAAAAAAATATTTTCAAAGAATCGATGAGCTTCATGAAACACCAGGCCAAGTTTCAAAGTTCTTTTAAAGGTTGCTGGACACCGTGACAATAAATTCAATAAACGATTACCGTATATCAATGAATCTGTCACTCCAGAAATTGTTTCCGCTAGAGAAGCAATTAGAACTTATCAGAAAGTTAGTTCTTCTAGATGATGACCTGGAGCATGCAATTGAAATGGTTACCATTCTTGGGATAGATTTATCTACCGATACCAATCTAATTGAATATATTTTTGATAACCTAGTAGAAAAAGTGAATATATTGCTTTCCAGCACAAGCAACCTGAATGAAAATATGCAAGATACTATTTTACAAGACCAAAAATTTACAATATTATTAAACTTTGTATTAAAAGTGCCATTCTTAAGAAATAAACTGGATGAATTTGCTTTGAATATTATTTCAAACTATATTGAGGCACGAAAATGCATCTTATTTGAAGATGCTTTTTACACGAAGGCTGTAAAACCACTTTTATCAGATATTAAATTTGAGACTGTCAAACCATTACACAATCAACCGCCAACAGGTGAACAAGTTATCCTATTACTGCAATTGTTGGAAGTAATGTTCATTCAGGATGAGGAATCAAATGTCGGTGAATATATGTCCAAGAAATCAGATGCATTAAATAAATGTCTACTAGCTTTATTAGGTTGTAATGTGGAACCTGTGGCACTTCAGAGCTCCAAACTAATGAGGTGGAGATATGCAAGTATTCTTCCAAGGTGTATATCTTCTTCAACTCTTGATAACACTGTTTGGTTATTCATGGGGGAAGTATATTCTAATAGTCATGAATATAAGTGGAAACTCAAAAATTCATTTACATTTGTATTAAAAGCACTTACACCTGATCTAATATCACCTATGCTACTTCATTTTGTTCAAACAGAAGAATTCATTGTTGGATTGCAGTTTGCATTGAATAATGTTAACGTGGAATACCGTAAATTGGCGCTGTCTGTACTTAAACTATTAATTGAGAGGTTAACATCTCTTACACAACCTATAATAACATCATCTTTCTGTACCCTACATTTTAAATGGGATCCTTCTAAGAGGGAAAATATTCAATTAGCTTGGAGAAAGTTTATAACCTTATATGAAACTGTGGCAATAGACTCAACTATGGAAGAAATTAGAAAAGCTAGGAAGGATATTATAAGACTTTTCAATGATCCATTTCTTGACTCTTCATGGGGATTGCTTTTATGTTCCACCGGGTTAAGGATTTCAATGGAAAATATCAAAGAATTTATGATTTCGTTGATTTTAGACATTGACAATAAAGCTGCCTTTTCAGCAAATTTACCATTACTACAGTCCACACTACTCCCTCCACTGTTAAATGGATGTTACTTCAGAACAGAATGTGGTGATATTACTTCAATGTATAAAAGCACCTGTCTTCATGGAAATTTGGTTACTAAATTTTTTTATGATATCTTATGTGGGGTTCCAGCTGGTGATGATATAATCGTACTTGAGAGTTTACTACATGTACTTGCAGGTGCTGATTTTATTCCAGCTAAAATTTATGGATGTCACGGTATCTATAAATATGCAAAAGAAAACAATCATAACCTTTTTACAATGAACCATCTTTCCCTAATAAACAGCCTCTTTGACACCGACTGTAAAAATCTTATTTTTGAGACTACTTTGAAAACACTTTTATTTAAAATGTTAAATTATGTCAAAGAAGAAAGTATTTCCCCTATTGATTGGATTAGTTCTATTACATTACATTTGGAAAAATGTCAATGTGTAATAAGCCATTTTGGCACAATCAAAGATGAATTCGACATTTTTCTCTCAGAAGGGCGTTATGAGAACAGTAAGGAGTCACTTCAAAAATATGTTGGCTCTAATGCGCTTTTTGATGCTATGTGTATGATATATTTTCATATCGAACCCGGTTACTTCAATGAAGAATTACAGGCTATATTATCTAGAATGAGTCACACGACACCTGGCTTAATAAAAATGAGTAATATGTCTAAATTGAATGAGTCTATCAAAGAGACATTATCAACTGTTTTAAAATCTGAGGTTTTTAATGATGACAGTTACAATAGTATTTATTCAGATGCCTCTGAAATTGTAGCATACAACTCTCCTATTACTGTTTTTTCGGATTCGCTTAATATGGACTTGATGCTCGACAACCTACTTACGTCCTTTTGCCCCGAAAAATTGCAGTTCGTTGTTGCTTTAAGTCAGATAGATGGTAATACTCCTTTATTCTCGTCTAAGAAACTTGAACAACTCTATGAAATTATGTGTGCTTATGTTAAACGAGGTAGGATGGACCCTAGCGCTAAAGATCACATGTATGCTAATTACGTCACATTAATTTCTTCCAGTGTTCCTTGGAATGGACCCTACATTGATTATCTTGATAGCATAATTATATTACTACGAAATTTGGTTAAAGAAGGCGATGTCGCTACTTGCCACAGGAATATTGAAATTAGTAGATTATGCGACAAAATTTATTCTCAGATTGACGACACAAGTCCAACCATCCAGGAGCGTTGTTTTGAAACGCTTTGTGAAATTTGGGATAATACTGTTAAGGACAATATAAATAATAGTACTCATAAGCTTTTAACTCATCTCATCAAAAGCATTTTTCATCCAAATAACGTATGTCTTGCTGTTTCAGATCCTGAGTGTGAAGTGAAGGAGAGACTTGAAAAATTTAGTAACCAGATTTTTGACATTAGTTTCTCCACAAGAGGGCTATTACCTATGTTAGCAGAACAATTTCAGTTATTCCTAAACACATTTAACAAAGAAATAACAAATGTAAATGGGTTGAGTTGGTTATCATCTATTTTGATAAGAATTTTTGTTCAAGAGCAGACGAACGAAGATGTGTACCATTTGCAGTCGGTGATTGGTTGCTTGTATGATCACGAAAGTTATTCTACGGGCAAAAATACTTCCATATTGTACAAGCTAGTATATGGAGCACCTGAAATATACTCTCAACTTTCAGTTATTAAGGCTTTGATAAATAGCAATGTCAATGTTCAAATGAGTTTTGTGCAGTATCTTCTCAACAATCACAATATTATTACCCCATTCTCGAAGGAGAGTGTTTCTTCTGAGAGACGGAGAGTACTTCAATGGCAGTTAATATTAATGCTTTTAGGGATTGGAAGTAATATCTTTAATTGTCTAACGGATATTGTTAAATCAGTGCTTAATAGTTTGGAATCTGAAGATTCCAAGAACGTCAGAATTTATAAAGAATGGTTTATTGCTTACTTTTTTGCCTCAACCTATTCTGAAGAAGATGTATCAACCGAACTCGAAGAATTGTTATTTGCGTTATTAACTGATCATAGCAAGTCATTACTTGTGGTTAGTATTGAGAGAATCTTATTTTTAGTCTTAAAAGGCCAAAATGAGAACGTTTCAAAAAGACTCTTAAACCGGTTTATCTCTGTTTTAATACCAAATGCCACGTCAAATAAACCATTGGTCAGACATTTTTCTAATTCATTAATATTATTATTCTGGCCTATATTTGAACAACAACTTCAGAGTCATAATATGAAAGAAATCTTAGAGAATCTTTATATTAACGCTAAGAATAATCAAAAGATAGGTGGTAAATCAAGAACAGGGGACGCCAAAATATGGGAGCTATATGATGATTTGACCTTGTCAGGAGTATTCGGTGGTATTGCAACCAAGATGTTGGGTCCGGGACAGACTGGGATATCAAGTCATGCTTTTAGGGAATATGATAAGAGCAATAAACTGGGATCAAAGATTGCAGTAGGCAATTCTGAATTTGACTTGTTGACCAGTATTTTAGTATCAACTGATTATCAAAATAGTAACCACTCAAATAAAATTGCGAAACGTTCAAATCTAATCGTTGTTGCATCATTAGTTGATAAACCATTCAACTTAGGTGGTATTTGTAGATTGTGTGATGTTCTTGGTGTCCAAATGATTACAATGCAAGATTTAAAAGTTATCAACCATCCACAATTTAAGGATGTTGCTCTTTCAGCAGATAAATGGATACCAATGGAAGAAGTGGCTATTGATTCTATTGCTGGATACATGCAGAAGAAAAAAGCTGAAGGATATACGTTGATTGGTCTTGAGCAAACTGACAAGTCTATTAGATTAGATGAAAAATACGAATTTCCTGATAAATCATTAATTTTATTAGGTACAGAGGCGTATGGTATCCCAGGTCCATTATTAGGTGAATTGGATTTATGTTTAGAAATCCAACAACATGGTGTTATTAGGTCCATGAATATTCAAACTGCTACTGCAGTAATCGTGCATTCTTATACTATCCAGCATTTGAAAAAACAGATATAGACACTCAATATGTATGTGATATAATAGTTCATAGAGAAAAACTTTAACAATGAAATATTTAAACTATTGTTATATAGAATCTTCTTAGATAAGAAGAAAAGAAGTCCTATGAGAATATATATTATATCGATAAAGAAGAGAAATGCTAGTATAAAGGTCCTTCAAGTTAAAGTACAGTTACTCTCCAACTTATAAATAAATGGAGTTATTTTCTTCATATTGAGTGGATGTAGTACTACTAGCTTTTGAAGTATTTTCATTAGTACTTGTAGTATTTTTTTGGGATATCCCAGCTGTTCGAAAAATATTTTCTTGATGTAATGCTTCAAGTCTCTCCTCATAATTTTTCAAAATAATATTATTTTCCTTCAATGAATCAGCAAATAATTGTAAATCTTCACGATCAATATTATCCAGTTCATCAGTAGTTAAATCTTCTAATAATTCATTATTTTCATAATGATGTTCTTTACCTTCAAGCTTGTCAACGTATGCTTGTAATCTTGCATTTGTTTTATTTAAATGTTGTTGACTATTTTGAATTTCAGTTCTGATATTATGCAATTCTTCATTTGACATTTCCCTGATTGCGGCCTTGAATTCTTCAATTTGAACAGGTCTTTTCATTCCACTAGCTGTATGTTTCATAACGAATATTAATTTTTTTAAAGGTAGTTATTTACTTAGATAACTTTTTCCCACTCTGGTAACCTGGTGAGTAGGACTATGTGGAAGGCAAACCTCCCTCATTAAATAGTAACTACTCTCCTTCCCTCCTCCTTTTTATTTGAATATGGCCGGTGATATTCCCCTCTTTAATGTCAGAAATTCGTTCATTATGATTTTTTTACGATGAGGTTGTTTCGCATTTCCAAAGGCTTATGTCCCAATTAGGAAATGCAGTACCAATATAACAACCACTATATGTTGTTTTAAGCATATTCAGTGAAGGCGACAACTGAAAATTATTTGTTTTTGGATTAATATTCATATCAATATAAGTGTTTTCATTTTTGACCACTTATATAATATATGGACAGAAAACATATGGAAGTAGATTAATGTAATTAAGTTGGTATAAAAAATAAGATCGAAAATAAACATAACATTTAAGAAAGAGTATAAACTATAACAAATATAAGAGGTATATGAAAAAAAAAAAGAATAGGAGGAGAAAGATAAAACAATTAATTTTATTTTAGATTGAAATATCCTTTAAAAGTTCATTTATTGTTGTTGTGGTGGTAACATTTGACCTTCTTGTTGCATTTGTTCAACTGGAGGAGGGACTTGTTGTTGTTGTTCTGGTTGTTCACTACCCATCATACCTGGGATTGGAGCACCTGGTTGACCTTGTGGGATGAAAGTACTTCTTTCTTTACCCCAACCAGTTCTTAAGTTTCTACCTTGGAAGTTGAAATTAGCTAAGGCGACAATACAAACGGCAGCTTGTTCGTGAGTATCATATTTAATGAAACAACAACCCTTTTCTGGATAATGAGTGAAATCTAAGATGAAACCAAAATTTTGTAATAATGGAATTAAATCAGCTTCAGTAGCAAAATGTGGAATATTACCAATATAAGCAGTAGTGACTCTTGGTGGAGCTCTTCTAATCATATCATCAATGGCTTGTGGGTTAACTGGTGGAGGCACCATTGGACCTTGTTGTTGTTGCTGTTGTTGTGGAGGAGGAATTCCTTCCATTGGACCATTCATTGGTGGCATACCATTTTGTTGTTGTGGTGGTAAAGGAGGCATCATACCACCTCTTCTGTTATTATTGTTGTTGTTATTATTGTTACGGAAACCACCACGACGGTTCATACTATTATTATTTTGTTGTGGTGGTTCACGTTTAGTAGCCCAGTTAATTCTAATTGGTCTACCATTTAATTCTTTACCTTGCATATTATCCATGGCAATTTGAGCTTGTTCTTGATCAGCAAATGAGACAAACCCATAACCTCTTGATCTACCTGTTTGCATATCCCACATAACATGAGCTTGAATATAGGATGGAAAATCTTTGAAAGCATTACTTAAAGATTCATCGTCAATATCAACATTTAAATCACCGATGAATAAATTAAAAGTATTTTCATCAGAAGTGGATTGTTGAGATTGGAAAGCTTTATTAATCTTAATTTTATTATTTTCAATTTGAATACCATTTAAAGTTTGTAAAGCTACAGAAGCATCATGAGCTTTTAAATACTCCACAAAGGCATAATTAACATAATTACTTTTCTTGTCAACCATAACTTTAACGTCAACAACTTGACCAGCAACTTGGAAATATTGTTTTAAGACATCTTCAGTAATAGACTTATCTAAATTACCAACGTAAAGGACGTTATCAGAAGTTTCTCTACCACCGTGAGTAGCATTGGCAGGAATTACATTAGTATCATCATTATCATGAGATTCTTCGTTTTCATTTTGTTGAACTTTTTCTTCATTATTATTTTGTTCTAATTCTTCTTCTTCACCAATTTTAGTGGTTTCAGAAGTGCTAGATTCAATTGGAATTTCTACAGTTGAACCCTGCTGCTGAGGAATTGGAGCCTCAGTAAAAGTTTGAGTAGTTTCTTGAGAAATTGCTTGTTCTTGAGACATTATGTCGTATAAAGAATTGTAATTAGAGAGTAAACTCGAGGAGATTCTTAAAAACAAGACCTAATATAAAAAAACTGGAGTGGATTCGAACTAAAAAAAGATTCGAGTACTGCTGTTGTTTTCTCTTTAGTGTTTGTTTGAGTTTGTCAAATGTATAGTCTCCTTAAGTTTTATAATAAAAATAAAAGGAGAATTGGTGTACGATACTTGTCGAGTAAAACGGAATTAACTAAAAAAGAAATAAAATTGATCTTATTTAGTTTGACAAGTTAGAAATGAAGTAACAGATAAATAGAGTAGTAGTTACTTCCTGGGATGAGTGACCTGATGGAGGTGTTGGAAAAAAAAAAATTTGAAGGAGGAAGGGATGATAAAATAAAAATAAAAATAAAAAAAAAAGAGAGAAAGGAATCAGTTAAAAAAAAAAGTCTGGCTAGTTCTTTTTTTCCTTTTCTTCTTTGTAATAAGCAGTTATTAATACAGACACTAAGTGTTGGATTGCTTGTGATAGTTTGTTGTACGATATAAAAAAGGTTTAAGAGTGCCATTCTATGAAAGAAATTGTTGCAATGCACAATTTTAATCATTTAATATTGCGAAAATCGACGCCTCGAACAAAAAAAAAATAACAAAAAAAATTCACTGTGAAAAAAAATGTCTTGTCATGCCAGACGACACTGTTAAAAGGGTGTTTTCCTCAAAAAAACTGGACATTAACATTCCTCTCAATTATATTACAAGTATTATAATGATTCAAGAGTAGATATTCTAAAACTGTCCTCAATACTAATAATCACTGCAAGAGGAAACAAAACAAAGTAAATATGGGTGAGGAAAAGTGGTAAAAAAAACAAAAAATGATTCCTAGCGGGAT
This sequence comes from Monosporozyma siamensis, assembly GCA_003708905.3. NCBI lineage: Eukaryota > Fungi > Ascomycota > Saccharomycetes > Saccharomycetales > Saccharomycetaceae > Monosporozyma > Monosporozyma siamensis. The sequence goes on from PPOL03000004.1 coordinate 24,920, forward strand.
CGAACCGCTGATCCCGGCGTTATTAGCACCGTGCCTTAACCAACTGGGCCAAGGAATCAGATCTTTACATTTTTCCGGTTTTTGTACTGATCTACACATTACTTAAATCAGGGCACGAGAATTAGGGGTACGTGTATAAGGGTACAGCTTTTTATAGTTATTTTGCAACTTTTTAAGTATCTTTTTAAAACAATTCCAGTTAATATGGTTTGGAATGAAAATAACTTGATGGTAAACAAGAATAAAGAAACATAAACTCAAAAATAAAGAATAAATAATGTCACAACCTTTAAATAGACACATATTTCATACTTCAACCACAGATTTATTACATGCCATTGATAGAACAATTGACGAAAATATTTTCCCTATTGCTTATACAAAAGAGGAACAAGATTTTTTCACTAACAATCCCAAACCAACCTATTTAGCTAGATTAATTATTGTTGTAACACAATTTTTAAAATATCAAAAGAATTTGAAAAGGGATAAAACTGTCCTAATTACCTCAGGTGGTACAACCGTTCCATTAGAAAATAATACTGTTAGATTTGTAGATAATTTCTCAGCTGGTACTAGAGGTGCATGTTCAGCAGAATTTTTTTTAAAACAGGACTATAGTGTTATATTTCTTTATAGAGAGTTTTCAATGACACCATTTAATAGAAATTTCCAACACAATGATTTAAATCATTTATTTCTTGATTTTTTTGATGTTAATGGTAATTTAAATCCAAATTATAAGAATGAGATGTTAGATAATAAGAAATTATATGAACTAAATACAAATATTGAACAAAAATTACTTTTAATTCCATTTACTACAGTGACACAATATTTATGGTCATTGAGAAGTATTACACAGTTAATGAATGATCCAGGTTGTTTATTTTATGTGGCTGCAGCAGTAAGTGATTTTTATGTCCCTTTCCATCGATTACCCAAACATAAAATTCAATCACGTAATGATCAGGACAGTACAGATTCAACCAACACCACCTCCACAACAACGACAACAACAGAAAGTGGTGAATTAATTATTAAGATGGATCCAGTTCCAAAATTTCTTAGAAGATTAGTAGAATCATGGGCTCCACAAGGAATGTTAGTCTCCTTTAAATTAGAAACAGATCCCGATATTTTATTAACAAAAGCACAAAGTGCATTAAAGAAATATAAACATCAATTAGTCATTGGGAACCTATTACAAACACGGAAAGATGAAGTGGTGTTAATTTCACCGCAAAATATCCAGGGTCAGTGGATTCGTCGAGAGCCCACTGATCAAATCACAGAATTAGAATCCCTGATCATTCCGGAAGTGGTGAAAAGGCATGATCATTGGATTGAGAAAATGTCACAAGATAAATAATTAAATACATTAAATAATGTGTGTTTTGTGTATAAATTTTTTCTTGCAATATTTTTTTTTTGCTTACAGTGAAATTTGAAATTTGAAATTGAAGTAATGTTATTATTAACTCTTACTATGGGAGGGGGTGTATAGAAACAAGTAGATATACACAACTCAAACTTATCCACTGAGTAGATATACATACACACATATACTCCCATAAAATATAACAAGGTAAGGTTGTTTAGTTTTAATTTGAACAATACGTCAAGCCAATAGAGAGTCAAGATATGACGCAGAAAATGAATAATATCAATACAGCTACCAATATGAATGTAAACTCCAATGTTGCACTCAACAACAAAGAAATATCCCGAAAGAATAAGAGAAGGTTTAATTTAGAAAATAAAGTGTTAAAGATAAAGACGAATTTTATTAAAGATAAAGATATTCATTATAAAGATCGTTTGACTACATTACAGACAAATTTAACCAGTTTACATCAGGGGACTAATCCTACGTTTTTAAGTAAATTGCAAGATTTGGAAGAAATTAGAGATTTGGAATTGGTTAGATTACGTCTTTACGAAGAATATCGTGTTAGTAGGTCAAGTATTGAATTCCAAGAAGATATTGAAAAGGCTAAATCAGATCATGAGAAATTGGTTAAATTATGTAAAGAAAAATTATATTTTAATATTGAACAAAAGATTAAGAAATTACAAGAGGAGCGATTATTAATGGATGTGGCTAATTTACATTCGTATTCAATGGATTATAGTAGACCTTTAATTTACCAAAAGAATACAAGAAGTCAAACTGCCAGTGGGAACAATAATGATTGGGAATCATCTTCTAATGAGTTTGCCACTAGAGATACTGCCAATGATAGTGCTACTGATACTGGGACAGAAAGAAGATCTTTACGTAGAAGGGCAGCTACAAGAAATGGGAATGCAAGTGGTACAGACTTAGATATGGGTAATTATAGTGGCAGTAACATGCCAGGTGACTTAACGGAGGAGTCAGATTTTAGAACACGTTATTCTTCTGCTGGAAGTAAGCGTCGTGGTGCGGCTACTAATAATGCAACGAAAAAGGGTAAACAAGGTTCTGGAAGTCAATCCGATATCAATTCAGATGCAGATTTCTTACAAGGTATCAGTGATTATGCAGATTTACAAACATTGTTATTTGGTGAAAAGAATGTAGAAGCCACGAATGCAAATAAGAAGAAACATAGAATAAACCCAAGATATTCTACCAAATCTGCACCTCCGTTAGGATCATTAACACAAGACGAAGTGACCAGTGACATTGCTTTAATAAGGGAATTAACAGGCCAACCACCAGCACCATTCAAAGTCCGGAATCCCACCGAATAAACAATAATCCGACTGGGTTTTTTCTCTTTCATATGATTCATCCATTTATTAATATCTCCTTACTGTTCATGATTCATCTTAAACATCACACTATGATATCCAAGTCTTTTGCTATGAATCTGAATTTTTTCAACTTCAAGTAAACAAATTGAAAAAATTAAAACTGAAAAAAAAATATCTCGAATTTGATAGTGAAAAAATAAGAAGTGTATTATTACTATTACTTTTACTTTTATTGCAGACCACTAAACAGGTACTAATTTCTATTGCCATATTGCAATTTTTTCGAATTGAAGTAGCTAACATTAGAAGCAACCACAAATAGTTATACCCACTAAATGTTCAATCCACCATTTATTCTTTGAACCAATACTAAGATTTTTTGTTCACATAGAAGATTATCCCCATTTGTAACGATATAATATCCATTCTTTCCTATTTATACTATTGTTAACTATATCAAAAATAATATTATATTATATATCCATATTATTTGTTCCACCCATTTTACAGTACGTATAATCAATTAAACATATAATAAAATGAGATTAGTTCCAAAGAGATCCAGCAAAATACGAATTTTTACTAGACGAGTGCTAAGAAAACTGTTTGGTTTTAAAAAAGTCACGAGTTTCCTCATTTTAATCATACTTTGTCAATGCATTTACACTTATATTAAAAGGAAATCAGCTCCCAGTTTCCATCTTTATTCTAAACAAAACTTAAGTACAGATTTACAGCATCCGTTTTATGAAGGTTGCGTTGATACAAAAGCGTATTTACAAGACGAATCATATAAGAAAATGAATGCTACTTTTGTTATGTTAGCAAGAAATGAAGAATTAAATGATATTCTATATACCATGAATAGTATTGAGTCTCATTTTAATCAATGGTTTCAATATCCTTATGTGTTTTTAAATGATGTCCCTTTTACTCAAGAATTTCAAGATAAAATTAAAGAAATAACAAATGCAAAAGTGGAATTTGGATTAATTAATGAAATAGATTGGGATTTTCCCAAATCTGTCAAAAATTCCCCATTATTTCAAGAATCTTTGTTAGATCAAAGTGATCGTGGAATCATGTATGGTTCAATGGAATCCTACCATAAAATGTGTAGATTTTATTCTGGTATGTTTTACAAGCATCCATTAATGCAAAAATATGAATGGTATTGGAGAATTGAACCTGATGTTGATTTTTATTGTGATATTAGTTATGATCCATTTTTAGAAATGGAACTTAGTGGTAAAAGATATGGTTTCACCGTCTTAATACCAGAAATTTATTGGAGCGTACCAAATTTATTCAGATATACTCAAAGTTTTATTAAACAGACTAAAGGGTTAAAATTAGGCTCAATATGGAAACTTTTTACTTATAATTTAAATATTATGAAAACTGATGATGAAGAAATTAAAGAATGGGTTCATCTTGAAAAGGATTTGGAACCGAAACTGAGAGAGAAAATTATGCTTGAATTATACCACGATGGAAAATTGAAAGGTACCGCTCATGAAGAAGAAGCATTAAATATTGCCATAAACAAAGCACAATCAGAAAAGCCACTCTTTGAAGATAAGTTTAATGATCAAGAATATAACCTTTGTCATTTTTGGTCAAATTTCGAAATTGCTAAGATAGATGTCTTTGATAATGATCTTTACAATTCATATTTCCAATATTTGGAAGAGAATGAAGGTTTTTGGAGAGAAAGATGGGGGGATGCACCAGTGCATTCTTTGGGACTTGCCTTGACTTTAGATTTTGAAGATGTTCATTACTTCAGAGATATTGGATACAGACATTCTATTTTAAAACATTGTCCTAAAAACTCCATAATGCAATCAAATAATGATTTCCCATACAAAGAAAATGATGTGAAATACAGAAGAAGAGGGCTTAGTTCCGTTTATGACAAAGGGACAGACTACGGTATTGGCTGTAGATGTAAATGCCCATGGAATGGGGTCGATGTTGAAGATGCAGCATATCCGTGTATGGATATCTGGTTTGAATTGGCTCATGAGATGCATTTTGAAACCAATTTCGATGGTGAATACCATCCTAGTATTGATGTTCAAGCAAAAGAAGCTGAATTAAGAGACAAGATAATAGCTGAATTGTAAGGGAAGGGTTACTTTGTAGCATATTTAAATAACTAATATTTATCGCTTATACAATATAGATTTATTTTATTTTCTAGTGAGAATATGACCATTCTCTTTACTTGCTGATGTAGAGTTGACGTGGTAAATCATGTTGCTAGGTGTTGTGAGAGACCTATCACTATTACTGCATTTTTGGATCAATTACTCAATTTTTGCTGTTTTTAAGGTAAAGTTGCAACATTATAAAGGGACCCTCCTTTGAATTTTGAATACTGCTCTTGCAACGTACACTCAAAAAACACAACTTTAAGCTCCAAAATGTCTGTTCCAGGTTCCACGAATCCTGCAAAGTCAACTAACGTCGAAATAACAAACCATAATTTAGATTTACCAGTCTATGAGGGCCATCCATTAAGATATATCTATCAATTATCTGCCACACCATATCCAGCACTATTACAAGGTTGTATGTTTCTTGTGAGCCCTTACATGTCCCCACAACTACCCATACAAGTATTAGCCTCTAATTCTACAATATCACAAAGAGCTAATGGTGTAAAGTCCAGGATGCAAGATAGCTGGGGACCTTTTGCAAGAACGAAGAGTATTCAAAATGTGGGACTTTCAGGTAGAAGTGCTTTATTATTCGGCGCTGCAAGTTTAATTGGATCCTGGATGATATATGATGATGATTTAGAGAGTGGATCCGGGTTTACTGCTGCTTGGTCTGGTTTGTATCTGTTACTGAACGGGAAGACCTCTATCAAATGGGTGAAGTTCGGCAAATTGTGGCCATTACTGGTTAGTGGTCTTGCACTTGGGAACACAGCTACATACGGACGGAGATTCCTTACGGGAGGGTTTGAGTAGTACGTACCCTTCATGTTTACTTGTTACCTTCTATAAAAATTTTATATTCTTTAGGTATGTTTTAATCAATATTTAATTTATTTATCTATTTCTTTGAAAGTCATCGATAAGGGATTTTGGTCATCTTAATGTTGAAACATACATATTAAAACACCTTGATACAAGGCGTATCAACAACGTAAAGTATACAGTTGCATTTAGATATTAAGAATCGAGTTCATTCCACTTAAAAGCTGTTGTTTATTTAGTTCTTTTGACTCCAATTTGCTATTTATTTTGACCACATCATCTACTTATTAGCTTTCCTGTCAATATGCATTCCACTGCAACCCTATCCTCTTCCATTATTAACTTGGTTAAGACCATTGTGGGTTCAGGCCTTTTAGCAATCCCGTATGCCTTTAGAAATGATGGGGTATTTGTAGGGATCTGTTTGACTATTTTGGCTGCTGTTACCTCTGGTTTTGGTCTGTTTGTCCTAGCTAAATGCTCGAAGACTTTAGTCAACCCAAGAAATTCATCATTCTTTACCCTATGTATGTTAACTTATCCTTCACTTTCTCCACTATTTGATCTGGCTATGATTGTTCAGTGTTTTGGTGTGGGATTAAGTTATTTAGTGTTAATGGGTGATATTTTCCCCAGTCTATTTGGTGGAAGTCGTGACTTATGGGTTATTGCATCTGCTCTAATTATTACACCATTATGCTTCTTAAAGAAATTAGATCACTTGAAATATTCAAGTATCTTGGGTTTATCTGCTCTTGTATACTTATCTCTGTTGGTGATATCAATTTTTATCAAAGACATATTGATTCACCACGATAATGTTACTGGTAGTATAAGAGGTGATGTCTATTGGTTGGAGGTCTACGATTTAAAAGGGCTGTTATCGACATTTAGTATTATTATTTTTGCCTACACCGGTGCCATGAATCTTTTCACTATTGTTAACGAATTAAAGGATAACTCGATTACTAATATTGTTAAGATTATTAACGGTTCCATCATTATTTCATCTGTTGGATTCTTATCGGTGGGGATCACAGGTTATTTAACATTTGGAAGTAATACCGTGGGTAATATTATGTTAAATTATAATCCAGATTCCTTGTTTGTTATCATTGGTAACTTTGCGTTAGCTTCAATGCTATTGTTATCATTTCCCTTATTATTCCATCCTTTAAGAATTGCGTGTAATAATTTAGTGATTTGGTTTGAAATTAACTATAAGCATAATGAACCTGCATCTGATTATTATGGTAATCAAGTTCCAAATAACATTAATAACAGCACCGCCACAACAAATCAACCTATCACATTAACAGTCAATGAAGAAGACTTAGCAGACGAAAATTCTACCCTGCTAACACAACATCTTGAAGAAGAAAATGAATTAGCCACTGAGACTCAGTCAGGAGAAGAAACACCTTTACCGGGTGACATGGAACAACATACTCCGTTCCCACATTCAAGATTTTGTTGGATTACTATAGCACTTCTTCTATCTATGTATACCTTAGCATTAAGAATTACTTCATTTGCTTTAGTCTTAGCATTAGTTGGTGCTACAGGGTCTACTTCAATTTCTTTTACTTTACCAGGACTATTTGGGTATAAATTGATTGGATCGGATTCACTAGCTGTAGGTCAAATGATGTCCAAAAGAGACAAACTTTATAAGAAAATAAGTCTTCTACTTGTCATTTTCGGTATATCCGTAATGATTTTATCCTTATATGTAACCTTATTCTTTGGTACCAAAAGTTAATATTAGAATGTGATGGATATATCCAAAGAATGTTACCATCACTATAATTCCTGTATGTATACTGTTATTTAAACATAGGATATTTAATAAATATTATTTATGTAGAAAAAAAGATCAGATATAAATGGTGTTACTTACAGCTAGCTATAAATCGATCATACATATGTAAGGCAACGCTAAAAAAAAGAGGACGAGATTTGGATTAAAGATAATGTTACAACATATCGCAGCTTGGCTGGTAAAGGAAAATAAGAGAAAAGATAACCAATAAGCGCAATCGATATGTATGGAAATGGAATGCAAAGAATATTTGAGGAGGGTTTCTGATGCTGATGAAAATTACCAAAGAAGGGAAAAAACATTTATCGCTAGCTTATATCGTTGTTATTTGAACCACCACCTAGCAGTTCACTGCCGTAAATTAATATAGTCCAGAATATATTACACCAGTTCCAAAAACTCCATGCATCTACAATAATACTCTCATTGTTTAAATTTGAATTTCGTTGAAACCAGCTATAATTCCATAAACATAAATCATTTTTCAATTCACCTGAATACTGCAAAATCAAATGAGCGTACATAGCAATCAAAATACATGGACTGTACCAATAAATTAATTCCATTACTCTACGACTTCTCTTCATTTGTCTTAAATCATAATCTCTCCTTTGTAAAGAAGGTATAATTCTTGTAGCAGAATAAAAAATTAATACTCTGAAACAAAGATTAATTACCACTGCAGGGGATATTGATTCGAACGCCAATCTCCAAATGACCAAGAATAATTCTCTAATAGATCTGGGGACACTCATGGTGAAATTTTTAAAAAAGTTCCAGATCGGTTGAATAAACTGCCACAGTTCCTTTCTAGAAAATGTTTGGAAAATAGGATGGTCCCACGAGGAAGAAGCTGAAGAAGTGTTTGTAGCCTTTGTTACTATGCTATTCCAAACATTATCAATGTTATTTAAGATAATATTATAATAGTAAAAAATCATTGTGTTCTTAATCGGTAAAGTGCCTTGATGTTTTTGCCAAACATCCTTAAATAATTCCAAAATTTCATCTGTCGCAGTAGTAGCCAATTTGGGGGAAATCTCATAGATACAACGAACAATGTACGCCAAAAACAAGGAACTCTCAATCACAGAACCTGCCTGTGAAACAATACCATATATACTTAGCCCACCTACTAACGATAAAACAAATCCTAATAATGAGGCCGTTTGAATCGATAATTCCCAGATTGGAGTAACATAAATTCTGTAAAGGTAGTACAATGAGGCTGTGATAACACCACCAGAAAATAACAATGATGTGATAATCCAGGAGTTGGAATTCTTCTCATACGACAACCATTTATTTGTTTCTCCAATGGCTTGGATAGCCAAAATGGTGAAAAATCCTTCTGATAAAGTGAAAAAGGGCGTAGAATGAGATAAGATAAATTCCCATGGAACTACCACATATCTATAATAAAAATAATAAAAGATCCAATTAGCTTCTAAATTACCAGAATTCACCACACCAGTGGAGTAGCTATGGGTAATTGATGTATTATTTAAAATGGAAGTTAAAGAGTCCAATTGCAAAGAAGAATTGTTTTCAATCAATTCATGTAATTCCATATTAGAGAATCCAGAGAGAAACAGATATAATAGAGATGCAATAATAGAGTGTTGACAATAATATAATAAACTTGTTAATACTATAAAAAATTTCCCACCATTTTGCCTGGCTAATATACTTAGTGTTGTAGAAATAAAATATAATAAAAATAATGTAACGGTAAAGGATAATCCACAATATAATCCTCCGATCTTAAATGATATAGGAATAGATATGAGTATAAGGGCTAGATATAAAGTTCCACTTACGATTCGAAATCCTCGTTTTATACTGGATAAGACCGTCGTCATTATCGGAATACTACCAACAGTCTTTTATAAAGATATGTATAATTTTTTTGATATTATCTGAAATAACAAGATCTAATCAATCTAACAGTAGAAACACCCCAAATTGTTCACAATTTCAAAAAAAAAAAAAAAAAAAGTCACTATATTAATCCAAATGTGACCTTATAATCACAAAGAATGGCCACCTGAGTCGAATTTGATAAGTTATTGCTCTTATTATGTCCAATAGAACGTACAATGATCTCGAAATACTTGTTGTTCGAAGACTTTAAATAGTGATGGAATCATCGTGGAATTTCCATTTTTGGATGGTTTTTTTGTTGTTTTGTGGTTTTTCTGCAATTTCTCGAATAATTTTTGAAAAATCCGGGTAGCGGAAAAATTTTTAGGCGATGAGCTTTGAACTTTAAAGATTAATTAGAGGAATAGGCAGTGGAATGTACAAGAGACACTAGCGTTTATTTGCAAGAAACCTAAGGGATATAATCGTTAACCATGTCTTCAAATTACAATGTTGACAAGAAAGATGGGTTCAACAAGAAAAGAGGGAGAAAAGAATTGAGATCTATTAAGAGAACTACGGGAAGACATACCAGAGATAATGAGCCAAAAGATAGAGAGATTGAAGAGACAAAATCTGACAGTGAAGTGGAAACAAATGAAGCTGATGATAATAGTGATGCTGATATTCAAGAAGAGGATAGAAAAGACAAAGTTTATGGTGCACTTTTAACAATTTTAAAATCAGAACATCCAGAACCCAAAAGACGTAAGAAACATAGTGATGCCACAACTAAGGAAGTTGTGACTGATGTTCATGGAGATGAAGATGCTGAGGTTGAAGAAGAGGGTACTGAGGAACAGATTGCAAGTGCGTTGGGTGATAACAACCATAACAGTGATGAAGAAGAGGCTCCAAGCGATGTTGATGATGTAGATAGTGATAATGAAACGGATCCATTTGAAACACATTTTAACAAAGTCACTGAACAATTTACAGACAACTTGGATAAAAGTTTCAAGCAGCATGAAGTTAAATATAAATCTGTGAAATTGAATGGTACCAAAGATGAATTTATGATATATTCTGAACCAAGAATTGTTACGGAACAAGAAAGAGCCATTAAATCTCCACATATTAAGTCATCTATTAATTCATATTTCTTGAAACAAAGATTGAAGGTGCAAAATGATTTAATGGATTCAGATGCAGAAAGTCTGACCAAAATACAAAAAGATCTTGTTGATCCAATGTTCCAGTATAAAGATATTTTATACGAATACTCAAATTATGGTAAGGATGAAGATGAATATAGAGACTTATATGCTCTCCATGTATTAAACCACGTTTACAAGACAAGAGACAGGATTCTTAAGGATAATCAAAAAATACAGGATAACGCAGATGTTGAATATTTAGATCAAGGTTTCACTAGACCCAAGGTTTTAATTATAGCACCAACAAGAGATACAGCCTATCATGTTGTCGATAAAATTATCTCAAAATCTGGAATTGACCAGGTCGATAAGAAGGGAAAGTTTAAAGATCAGTTTTATGATCCTTCATTGCCACCATCCTCAAAACCTGAATCTTTCCAACATATCTTTAGGGGTAATACTAATGATTTTTTCGTTTTTGGTATTAAATTCACTAGAAAGGCTATTAAGTTGTACAGTAATTTCTACCAATCTGATGTCATTGTTTGTTCTCCATTAGGCTTACAAATGATTATTGAAAATACTGACAAGAAGAAGAGACAAGATGATTTCTTATCGTCTATTGAAATTGCCATAATTGACCAACTACATTCAATTGAATTCCAAAATATATCACATATATTTACCATTTTAGATCATTTGAATCGGATTCCTGCAGAACAACATGATGCCGATTTTAGTAGAATTAGAATGTGGTATATTAACGATCAAGCCAGAATGTTTAGACAAACGATGGTTTTTTCTAAATATATTTCACCAGTAGCAAACTCCATTATTAATGGTAGATGTCGTAATTGGGCTGGAAGATGGAAGAATCACAAACTTATTACATCAGAACAATCTAGTGTGGGTCAGTTGGGCTTAAAAATTAGACAAATATTCCAAAGATTTGATATACCTGGCGGAAATATTGTGGATGAACCCGATTATAGATTTAAAAATTTTACAAGTGTGGTAATCCCCAGTATAACAAAGTCAACGGGTTATGAAGATGGTATCTTAATTTATATTCCAAGTTACAGTGACTATGTGAGAATTAGAAATTATATGAAGGATAAAACGAGTATATTATTCGGTGATATTAACGAATACTCCGAACAAAGACAGTTGACAGCCAATAGATCATTATTTCAACAAGGTCGTGTCAAGGTATTATTATATACCGAGAGATTACACCACTATAGAAGATACGAGATTAAGGGTGTCAAGAGTGTTATTTTCTACAAACCACCATCTAATCCAGAATTTTATACAGAAGTGGTTAGATATATTGGTAAGAGTATCTTTTTAGATCAAGCAGATTTGAATATATCCACTGTAAAATGTGTTTATTCCAAATTGGATGCTTTGACATTAGAAAATATTGTGGGTACCAAGAGAGCCGGTATTTTATGTCATGCTCAGAATGAAACATATGAATTCAAATAAGGGCAATAAAATCAGTCTAATTGAATATATATCAAATGTATAATTATTTGAATAGAATAATAGAACTAACAGTAGTTGTAGTTGTAAAATCATCCTGCTTTTATTTGTTATAAAAGTGTAGTTTGGGCTTTGGGCTTATATTTAAGTTTGTTTTCTTAGGAGAAAAACAAAATTCTGGCGATATAAAGACTTCAACAGAATTAAATGAAAGGAAGGGCAGCAGATTGGATAACTAGAGCAAATAAGAAAGGGTAACTAATTACCATATAAAATATATTTTATTTTACACATTATTGTTACTGTTTTGTTCAATCTAAGATTTATTATCCTCTTTTAGTTATCTGCGTTTTGAAAGGAGACAAGTTATCTGCGTTTTGAAAGGAGACAAGTTATCTCCTCAAAAAAATGAAGATTCAAACAAATGCTGTAAACGTATTAGAAAGAACTTCAGATTACCTTAATTCTGGTGTGTTGAAGACTCCACCTGCTTGGTTCAATGTAGTTGCTAAGCATCCACCTAGAAAAAAGTTTATGCGGGAGCCAAAACTTACCAACCCAGTTACGGGGCACTCTAGAGTCAAATCGTTGGACTTTAAACCGAAGACCAATGTTCAAGGGTTATATAAAACAAGGGCGAATCCAAAAGATAGGTTAATGACGACAAATATCCTCTACAGGCCTTCTAAGTTGGTATATTTAGAAGATAAACTAAGGCAGTTATTTTATGAACAACATCCCTGGGAAAGATCTCGCCCAAAGATTCTTATTGAAGAAAGAAATCTCTCGGGGCAACATTATGATTGGAAACATATACAACAACTAGGTAAACCATTAGATGGTGAAAGTGTTATTCAAAGATCGTTATGGTTATTGAAAAGCAAAGAATGTAACAGTTTAATGAATGCATATGATCAGGCCAGATTTGAATTTTATAGAGTTAGAATGGAACAGGAAATTCAGGAACAAGTTGCAGTAGAGGAAGCAGAAATGTTTAGCTCTATTTTTGGTCCTTCTGCTATTGATTTTGGTCTTGAAAAAGAACAGAAAGTGATTAATCAATGGAAAAGGCAGGTCATTAAAGAAACAGAATTATTATCTGCAAAGCGTGCTAGTCCATCTGAATCATGGTCTGATACGGAGACTGCTACTAGAGAAAATGAAATATCAGAAGAAATTGATGTCAAAGATGAGATTGAAGAAATACTGTTGTGAGTAAAGAGCTTTTTTTTTTTAAATCCCAAGATTTTTTCTGTGATTATATAGTTTATCTTATTTATATTCAACCCTGTACATAGATCCTACAGAAATAGCTACCTATTCTTTTTTTTATTTTCTTTTTTGCATCAATGAGGGATTAAAGGAAGAGTTGCTGGATTCATCTCTTCTTAGAGAACAAAATTTTCGATATTGGCTCATAGACAAATAACTCTTGATGGTACACGGGTCAAAAAGTATTTTCCTAAAGTTTCCAAATAACCATATTATGAAGATTGGTATATTAACAAAATGGGCTGTTTTGTTGTTATTTATATTTTATAAATACATGTCTTGTAGGAGTCACTAAATCACTAGAGCTCTCCTCACTTCAGAAAAAGTAGTTCAAAACCTTTAAAATAAATCTTGCCAAGTCTTCTCAACAACTATTTTTACAAAGAAACAACTCAAACTATAAATTCTAACTTTTAAACCCGATTAACTCTAAGAAACCTGCCTTATAAAAAGAAATCTTTCCTTTCGTAAATTTGATGACCTTCGTTTTCTCCTTTTAAAGTGTTAGATACACCGGAGTTTTAAAAAGGTAAAGGCACTTCATCGAATTTCTGATTTTCATGACGAAATGACTTTTTAAGTCCATCGGATAATCGAGTCCATCCTTAAATTAGCCTCCTGGCGATTTCATGGGAAACTTTTTAAATAGAAAGACTGTTGGGTTTGTATTCCCCGACTTTATAGTATATAATGCCCCAAGAAGGGTTTCTTAAAAAAAAAGAATTGTGCAGGTAAGAAAGCAATAAGAGGTGAGGCTTAATTTTTGAATTAACTTTCTCTTGAGGCTATGGAGGAAACTTCATAAACTCTAACAAAACGAGGGGTTTGGAAACCGAGATAAACGGCAAGCATTAGTACTCTGAGGCTAGGGAATATTTGCTTAATGTCAAATGGATACAACAGGCAAGCTTCAATCACTGTGACAACTATGGATGTGATGTCCTATATTGATTTCACATGTTAAGGAAGTAGTTGCCACGTGGAACTAGTGGGGATGTTGATAATTGTATTATTACTATTTTCATAGTGACTTAATAGGTGAACACTAATCTGGTGAAACTAATGATGGGAATTTTCTCAAATTTAAAGTTTGGGCTCGGAAATCAACTTCCCCACCGAATCTAAAAATTAATATGGGAACATTCATGGGGAAAAATAAACAAACTCAAAGGGACGACACTCCTTTGGACGCGCACACTAACAAAGAATTGTCCAAACAAGAATATTATCAATGGAGACTAGTATAGAAGTAAAATCGAAGAAGGTTGTTAAATAGTTAAAAGTTTTCCACAAAATATACATGATCTTTTAGGTAATGAGGTGATATGAACTACCTTTCAAAATTGTGATTAAATAGAAGAAATAATATTGAATATCTTGCAACCTTACATACAACAGAATATATTTGTATATATATATTGGTATTTAATTAGACTTTCATATAAAATTATCAATCTTTTTCCAACATAGTAGCGGTATGAGCCACTAATTGAAGATATTCCTTCAACTTCCCACTCGATTGGAATAATAGATATAAAGATTCGGTTTCATTTGCAACCAATGAGGTGAAGTTTAGTGCATCTTTAATAAAAGTTGGGATCTTTAGAAGTTGAGCGGCTTCAACCAATCCCTTATGAAGTTCAATTATAAAGTATGGAGTGTAGAGAGCACGAATCTCATATAAAATGGAGTGATCAGAAGAGGTTAAGTCCAAGGAAAGTTCAACTAAGAATGTTTTGATCAACTCTACTGTATTCCTGCTATATTGCTGGAACTTTTCAATCAGACTTGGTATATTTGATTCCGAATTTAGTTGTTTAATAGCCTTTTGCCATTCTTCGTACATCTTGTAACCCCTCGTTAGATTCTGATATTCAAGAATCTCTTTAATATAGATATCATCGGCAATTATATCACCATTTGCTAAATTCTCCAATTTATAACTATTAATTATGCTTTCAATTGAATTGTGGTCAAAAAAATACTGCAACGATTTTATCTTCCCATTTAATAAAAATCTCCTGCTCATGGCAATGATCGATTTGATAGCATCAATACATAACTTCCCATCTAGCAACCATTCAACAGTATGAATTAGGTGCTTATCCACGCCATTTATTTCTGAAGAAATAATGATATCTTTCTTTGGAGTATATACAAACTCTGTGTCAATAAAAACACGCTGCGTAGTACGTCTTAAAATATTGGCAATGGGTAATTGCAAGTGCTCCATTAGTACTACTTGTTTACTTCTTGTTGATGATTCTGAAACGGTGGACAGTATGAAGGAATACGCCTCTAGGGCATCAGTATCATTTAAAAATTTCATATATATGGGAATGCAATCGAATAGTTGATGTAATTTCAAAATACTGGTATAGGCTGTAATCAGTTTAACCTTGTCACTATTGTCAACCTTCCCTGGAGCTATTATATCTAATAGTATCGTTAGATGGGTCACAATTCTTAACAGGTATGGCTCATCTACAATCTCATTCGTTGTTTCATATCCTTTCACTAGACCCAATAGCATTTTGACAGATGAATGCAACAGAGTATCTAGAGTGTCCAATATAACAGAACCCATTAAAATCCTAATAGGATGTTCACTCTCTTCAGGGTGGCTTGCGGAAACTTTGTTTACTATTTCAGATAAAGGAGCAGTACTTGTAGGAAGGGTAGAAATCAACTCACTTTCATCAATCTTTCCATTTGTTATTAAATAATTTTCGACATTTATTTGTAAAATTCGGTTCAAATTGATTAACAAATCAGTTTCCCAGGTAGAATCATTAATCAATTCTTCTTTTGGTATGGTACCTGATAAAAAATGGTAAATGGCCCGTTCATAAGGATCTAATTCTTTTATTTGAGATAAAGCGTACACTGTTCTTCGCCAAAGCGCATGTTTCTTAACACCTTGTTGTGTAGGAGCCTCATTAGCTAATTGTGTATCTATTTTTGGGTCCAGATATTCTTGTAATCCGCAAATTATCATTGATATTGTAGTGTTGTCGGACAATTTACATTCTTCGTAAACTTCTTCAAAGTTACCAGAAAGTAATAACTCATAAATATACTTAAAAAAGGTATGATCTTCAACTTTATCTGCAGCAGCAATAGCCATGGGGTTATCCCTTAGTGGATAATCCAAATCAGCACTTTTCAAATCCCCATTAATAAAAGTATGAGACCATTTACCAACGGGTAGATTGGTTGGTTTATCATGAATTTTTATATTCTCTTGTAACCACATCATAATAAGCCAAATTTCGTATAATTTCCTATCTTTTTGTAGCAGTTCTTTTTCAAAAACTGAATTTGAATTATAAATATTTGGATTTTCCATATCTAAGGACGTATCAGAAGTTCTGAAATCTAATAATAAATCAAAAATATGCCAGAACCGAGCCTCTAGTTCCCAATTGGTATACTCAAGTGCTGTGGCATTATCCATTGTATTATCAGCCAAGTTAAGAGCAGATTTTCCAGCAATGGAACGAAATTCTTTGATGATGGCAAATGCATCAGGTTGCTTTTGCTCATTAAAAGAATCAATCACATAGGTTTTCAATACCTCTGCAAAATCAGAATAATGGTGAAGGTTATATATATTTTCTGTAGCTGAACCCATGATGGAGTAGGGGCTTAGCTTGTTGGATTGTGGGCTGGATTCTGAGATTAAGCATTTAACGGAAACAAATCATCAAGGTTCAGCACTTGAACATTTTCTCAGTATTTTTTTTTATTTGGTAAAATTTACGTATTAAAATAAGAAACTCATTTTCAACGAATTTAAGCTCAAACCTCTAAAGAGTAGATCGTCAGTGCTACATAGACCAGAGTAGCTCTCTCACTCAACGTGAAGCAGTCAATATATAAATATTGTAGTAATTAATTATTAGAAAGTGTATTTACTTTTATATGCTAATTTTTTTTTTCGTTATTTATGTTAATGGCTAGTTCTTGAGTTTAGAATGCGTTATAGAACTAAATGCAAAGCCATTCTGCAAATGCACACCAACCTAGTCCTGAATCAGCTACGACAATCGCCGTCCAAGTACCCTGTTCTTTAACTCTAACTCTTGCTTCCCATGTACCAAATACTGATTGGTGATCTTTCTTACGTAGTTTATGTATCTCTCCTGATGGAGACTTAATTGCCATTGGCTGTTCGTTATTTTGAGACTTAGAATCATATATTATGCCATCAAATGGTGTTTGGGTTATTTGAAAGGTGTAATCATTGCTGGCAAATAGGTATTTATTCTGGGGCTCTTTAATGTACATTTCAACGTTTTGAACATTTTCAGAGGGTAATCTAACAACAAATTCATAGTTCATATCAATACCTCTGTGTTCTAAAGGTACTATCATTGTTAATGGGTGGACATTAGCTCTGGTTCTTTGTTGTCCTTTAATACCTGAATGAATATATAGTGTCCCTTTTTTGACTTTTTGCGGTAAAACAGCTTTTAGAATGGCAATCCTACGTCCTGAATTTGCCTTGTGTTTCTTGATTTGAGTTAAAGACAACTCCATTTGACCATATTGGTGCTGTTTTGTTTCATCGGTATCTGAAACAACCACTGAGGTAAACACCTCGACATCATTTGGAATTTCTAATGAGCATTCAAAAATCTCAGTATCTTCCAAGTATGACAAGGCTGTACTATAGTTGTAAAGTTTGATATTATTTTTGAAAAATGAGGGGAATACTAGTGGCAGATACAAAACAGACAATTGGTCTATACTTGGTACAATATGTTGCTCAAATTCTCTGGGGGGTATATGTGTATAAATAAAATCTAAAGGTTCAACCAAAAAATAACTATCATCTGCCTTATCTGCTGGTTTATTATTTACAAATTCATGAATTGGATTAGTTATATTCCCTAGGATAACATCAATAAACCTCCATTCTCTATTGATAAGTACCCTAAGCCAACAGTGATTAAATTTGAATTCATAATTATTATTATCCGGTGTCTTTAAGAATCCAATAACAATCTCACATATAATTCCTAAGGTATTTGCCATTTTTTTGAATAACCATGTCAGCTGATATGGAGTACAATATTCACTATGTAATATTTGGTCTAAGTTTGGGGGTTCGCACGTAAAATCAGTAGTAGAATTATCATCAATAAGTTCAAAGTTTTCGGCACAAAAGATGTAGAGACCTCTCAATATATCTAGAGTAGATTTGTATCTGGCAGAAAATGTCATTCTTGTCCACGAACTTAAACTAGAGGAACCAATTTTATTGCATCCCTTTCTTGTCATCGCATCAATGTATTCACAATTCAGTTCAGTTAACATTATATTAACCATTCCTGGTTTTCCTCCGGACTTTATTTCATTTGTATTTAACCCTGCATAAATTGAATCTTGTGGATGTAAAACCATGTCTTTATTTTCTTCTAAGACACGTATATAACGTGGATACTTTTCATACTTTGTCAAAGTCCTTGATCTATTAATATGTGATTTAACTGCTACCCAATCTTTGGCTTCGTTATTATCTGAAATATTTAAATTTTGAATCGAGGGTAATTTGGGCATTGATCCGTTTGATGAGGGTGTTGAAGGTGATGCTGTACTTGCAGATAAATTAGGCATAAATTTCCGTAATAGATCACCCATTTTCCCATTGTTTGAATTTCTTAAATCTGCTTGAATGTTATCCAATGCTGGTGGAGGATCCATGGATGAAGAATATTTATTTAATTGGGATCTTTCAAAAGAATCAGTAAAGGATTGGGCGTGTTTGTGTCTGGCAAAACTTCCTGCACTTGTAGCGCTGAAATTACTCATCAAAGCAAAGCTGTTTTCTGAATCAGTCAATGAGGAATCCATATATTTCGAGCTAGAAAAGATACCCGTTGAGTTGGTTATATTGGAACTTGAATGTGATAAAGATGATTTTACATTAGACCCAAAGGAGGATCTGTTCTTCCTACGATAAAAATGTTGCGAATCCATTGGCTTTCTTGAGGAATGGGTAGAATAGTCGTTATGAATGGCGGGGATATCATCTGATGAAAAAGACTTCATTGGGGATAGCTGTGAAGAGGGAGAAGTTTGAGTACCAGCAGGTAGAGGTGGTAATGGTGGCAATGGGTTAGTTAAACTTTGTTCCCAAGATGAGTCATGTTGTGGACTATAAAATTTTCTTTGAAATCTATTTTGGTAAGCATGCGCTTTATGACTGGGATATCCGCTACTAACACTCTTATTTGTATACTGATCTCTGGAGATTGAATGTAGTTCAGGATTAGAAGAGTGGGAATGCTCATAAAATCCTGGGGAATCGGTGTCTATTTTTAATTTATTATTTGAAAAAGATGATGGTAAATTTTGTTTAGAGTAATACAGCCTAGACGTATTTTTTTTTACAGACTCTTTAAAATGGCTGTTCCTTGATGGGATTGGAGGTAAGGATGATTCCTGTGATTCTAAATATTGTGGCCTTTTCGATGGAACTGGTACTTTCTTTTTTGCGATTCTATCTTGTTCAGGAGCACGTTTTTCTTCCAAGATATTTACAAAATTATGCGGAAAATACCCCATACATTTTTTGTTTCGAAGTAATTTGCCGTAATACCAATCCCCTGTGACCCTTGTCACTTCCATAATATCGCCTTCCAAGAATCCTAGATCATCTTTGGTCTGGCCTGACCATCCATATTTAGCTTTAACCTTAAAGGGTGGAGTCGATGTACTCATGAAAAAGTATTTTGCATTTACTTCAATCCACTGGAAATTGTTTACCTTTAACTATGGAAGTTCCTTAATAACAGCTTAAGGCGAATTGATTTTTTTGGGAATAAAAGAGAACACTTCTTATAAACAAAATACAAAAATTCTTGGTACAATCTTGTATATATAATTGCCACTATAATGTTTCTTGAGATTTCCCCCCTGTCGACACTTCGAATTTGAAGTGTTTTATGCCAATAATTATATATATATTTTTGTTTCAAACTACATGCAATTTCGCATTCAATAAAAAAAATATTCTTGATCTCGATACAAATTTTGAAAATTTCAAAACAAATTGCTGGCTGCAGGCGCTTTTCCCCTTTTGGGAAATATTGTGCCAGCCTTTTTTTTCACTCTCGAGAAAAAACACTGGCATCTTTATATCTTGATCCCTGGCAATTTTCAAAATGAGAAATCAACACAAAAGAAAATTGGAAATCGAACGTAAATCAGTTGGAACTCGGAAACTGTAAGTTAATCCCCTGTGTTGGATACGCTCACACATACTTACACACATAGCAAGAATTACAGTCTTTATTTTATTTGTGATATCTTCAAGTGATGGACTAGGAGCGACTAACTGTTCTTTTTTGTTTTGTTTCGTTTCGTGTGTGTCCAAGTGATCTACTTTTTTTTTACCAGTTTAAAGGAGAGGTTCAGACTTCCTTTTGTTATTTCTGAGGTAAGATGAAAGATTCAAAGCAGCATATAAAAAGCCAATCGGGCTCTCATCTGATAGGTGGTTTTGTAGGTGGTTTAACTTCTGCAGTAGCACTACAACCTTTGGATTTGCTAAAAACTAGGATTCAACAACAAAAATCTGCCTCATTAATATCCTCTTTAAAACAGCTAAATGGACCTTTGGAACTTTGGAGAGGAACATTACCCTCTGCGTTACGGACATCAATTGGATCAGCACTATATTTATCATGCCTTAATATAATGAGAACTGAACTCAGTAACTCTAGAAAGAATAAAAACGACCCTAACATCAAGAGTAAAAGTAGTTCACTCCCAGAATTGAATGTTTATGAAAATTTAGTTACAGGAGCAGTAGCCAGGGCCATGGTGGGGTATATAACGATGCCGATCACTGTGTTAAAAGTTAGGTATGAATCTACAATGTATCAATATAGCAGCATACTACAAGCTACAAATGACATTTGGAGAAATGAAGGTATAAATGGGTTTTTCAAAGGGTTTGGTGCCACTTGTTTAAGAGATGCTCCTTATGCGGGGCTTTATGTTCTCTTATATGAACGAACAAAGTCTGTTTTACCTAAATTCACTCCAAAAAGATGGATAACATTTGGTCCAGATGGAAACTTTTCTATAATGACTTCAACATGTATAAATTCCATAAGTGCTATTATTGCTGCAAGTATTGCCACAACAATAACAGCACCCTTTGATACCGTAAAGACTAGAATGCAATTGGAACCAACAAAGTTTCGTCACTCTTTTCAGACCTTCAAATATATCCTTACCCAAGAATCCATATTCCGAATATTTAGTGGCTTGAGTATGCGATTAACAAGAAAGGCGATTAGTGCTGGGATAGCATGGAGTATATACGAAGAGTTTATCAAACATTTTACTAAAACCTAACCGTTATTAGCTTAGTACCTTTGCGTATAATTATAAAAAAAAAGAAAGAAAAAGAACGATTTTGAAAGTACGTAGTTATTTACTTCATAATTTCATTTTCTTCTGAGCTGTAATTTGATACATTTATTTATATATTACAAGTATATCATTCATTTTATTTTTCAATATCTTTGGTAATCGCCACATCATGGCCTGGCATAGCCATTTTGACCTCTTTATCTATAAGGTCTATAAGGTTGGTATTGTCCCTTAACGAAATCCAATCATTTCGATAAAAATCAAATCTATTTGGTCCAGATATTGGTGACGCCACCCAGATCTGTTTATTTGGGGGCTGTTTATTAATAACATAAGAACCTAATTTGGCTAGATTTAAAGTCATGACACCATGATTTAATTCTACCTCAGGAATTAAGTTTGGATAATCTTCGCTTAATATTTCTAACTGTTCAAAAATTATATCCAAAATTTTGTCTGCTTCATTATGGTAAGTATTTACGGGTAAATCCAGAATTTCTTGAGGAACCTCGATACCATGTGTTGATGTAGTAGATCTTTCAGAATATAGTCTTTTCGAAGTAGTAAGGAAGGTGGTTGTTGTATTTTGTTGTATTAACTTGTTCCTTACGCTACTTAGTTGTAATGAAGGTATTCTCGATTGAAATGAAAGTGTACGAGCAGCAGTTACCCTATATGTATTAACTGTTTTTCTTCCAATTAAAAAACTACTATTTTGTCTTGATAATTGTATTAAATTACGTTTAAACATTGTTTCTTGTTATGTTTTATCGAGCGGTAGGCTGGAATTCTCAGTGTAGATATTTCTTAAAACTAATAATAATAAATTATTTTATGTGACTTGTGGACTCTTGTTGTCAGATGACCTTGAGTACTTTTTATATACTATTTGGAAGTGTTGTTTTTTTTTTTCTTATTCACCATACCACACCCAGTATTAAAATACCATCACTTAAATAGCTCTAAATCCTTGGATTAATAATCCACAATTAAGGAAAACTTCATTTAAGTCTCAAAAAACTTTTTGATTTTTTCCCTCCTCAGTCAGAATTTTTAATATGCGGAATGTTCGGCCACAATTTTTGCTCATCGAAAAAATATGTAAAGAAAAAAAAGTGATTCTTAATAACTTCTCATCATAACTTCAAGTAAAATAAACTAAATGCATCCTTTGAAGATTTAGTTGAATTTTGTTAGATTAGTATTTATACAGTCTTTTATATTTTTTGTTTTGTTTTTAGGTACATTATAGGGAAAAAATGGATTTATATGCATATTTCGTTTTGTTATTCGTGGTCATTCTATTCATTGTCATATTGCCACTTTTCTCAGGGGTTGGGAGTTTTAAAGTTGATAAACCCATTGCACAGAAAGGAGAACGTCAAGCTGGTCCTAAGAAGGATTTGTTGAAATTCAAATTAAGAGAATCAAAGGAAGAAATCGACTATGATGATGATACGTCAACTGGTGTTTCCTCCTCTTCGACTAGAAAAACTGGCAAGTTCGAAACTGATTCCAAGACGGGGTTAAAAAAGCGTGTTATTGGGAATTTTGTTGGCAATGAGGACCCCAATACCTTTGATTTCGATGTAGATGATTTGATTAATGAAGATGCAGAAGAGGAAAGAAAAGAACAGTTGAAGAGACGAATTCAATTCAAAGGTAGAGAATATGAAGCTTCTGAAAGCTTTGTATAATATTTGTGTTGTTTTCCCTCATTTCATAAGCTTACGTGATAGTTCGATAAATAGCCTGTAAGTAGTGATGTAAATTCAAAAACGTAAAACGCAGTAGCATTTGCCAAGTATATATCTGTTATATGTATACTAGTAAATTTATATTCTCTTATTTATTTGTGTTACTATCTAATTGAAATAACTTTATTGATTTATTGATTTACGATATAAGATAATATTGTTATTTAAAGAAAAGGCCAATCTATAACTAGTCCAAACGATCATTGAATGGAATTCTTTTTATCTTCTTCTTTTTCTTCCTCATCCTTCTCCTTTACTTGTGAGCTAAATGACCTGTGGTTGACCTCACTATCAGTGCTTGAAGACTCCATATCAGCATCAATTCCAGTGACGCTACCTCCGTCAACTATTGAAATATTAGACTCCGCACTATTGTTCTCAAATGTGCCATCATCCTTTAGCTTGCCAGTAGCTTCATCATAGTCGTACTCATAGAATAGCATAAATACACCCGGTGTTGATAATACTTCTGCTTCTTCCACAACGTAAACTGTCTCATCAGAAATCCTCCACCACACGCCTCTGTATTTCCTAAAAGCAATATAGTGGCCGTAATTATGGGTTCCGTAATGAATAATCACAGAACGCAATGCATAAGTTAAAGGAGTTGCAGGGAGATCTGAAATTTTTGGTAAAAGATTCAAGGGCATGGTACCATTAACCTCAGTGGTTTCGTTAGTATCTTCATCGGCACTGTCATCCATATTACTTACTCTATCCTCCTCATTAATTGAATCTTCGTGTAACCTAGACTGCTGATCTTCACTGACGGCAGAATCTTGCACGATATCCGAGGCTGAAATTTCTTCAGCTTTACTTGTATTTTTATGAACAACTTTCCTTCTAATTGTATTGCCAAGGGAATCAATCTCTTCAACATATTCAACATCACTTTCAGAATCTTCGTTATCTCTAGTTAGGTCATCATCAGATTCGTAATTAGATTCAGAAGAGTCGGAGCCATAATTTTCAGCTAAAGGATCATAGTTACTAACATCCCTATTCCTTGGCGAAAAATATTCATCATCCTCACTTTCTTCTTCATCGCTATCTTCAAATTCCTGTTCAAATTTTTTATGAACTTTAGCATAATAGTCACCGCCTATGGCTTCATCTTCACTGGACTCATGAGCGATATTAATTTTTTTAGACATTGGTAAACGGGCATCTAAGTTGATTTCCTCAGGCGAGCAACACCAAGGATCTAAATTGATTCTTGATTTAAATAATACCCTGGAATTGTTCTTTCTAATCATGTAAGTCTTGGGATCAAATACAGACCTGTTGATGTGAATAGATAATAATGGGGGAGGTCTCGAAATTAGAACTTGCTTTGATTTGGAACATCTTCTTACCATATTCTCAGTATGTAGTTTTTTGTAATCTTCATCTTCTATAACAGGTTTCAATAAAGTTTCTTCCAGTAATTCAATTCTTTGTCTCATAGCTTCAAGCAGCTTGGGTGGAGCCTTCTTTTCTGAAGATTGTAACTGTTCAAACTGTTGCAAAAGATGAGACCTAACCGCCTCCAAGGCACAACGATTACACTCAACACCCTCAATTATTTCAGGCTCTGACCATTTATTCAATAATTCGGACAATTTTAAAGTGGATCCAATATTCTCATTAGGTAAGTTAAGACTTAGTCCAGAAAAAACAGAATATCTGATACCACCATTTTCACCACAATTCAAACAACCGATTCTCTCTGCAGTAATACCATCTAAGGGAGTCAGCAACTTGAAAGGAGACAAGTAACGATTCTCCTTGTTATTTAATTTTAAATCAACTGTTAAATTAGGTTCGATTTGCTCCGTAGGAATATAAACAGTGCCA
Source organism: Monosporozyma siamensis (assembly GCA_003708905.3). Lineage (NCBI taxonomy): Eukaryota > Fungi > Ascomycota > Saccharomycetes > Saccharomycetales > Saccharomycetaceae > Monosporozyma > Monosporozyma siamensis. The sequence goes on from PPOL03000004.1 coordinate 50,235, forward strand.
ACTTTATTTAAATTATCTTGGTTTAAAAGGGCATTTAGCGGTAAATCCTTCTCCCTTACTGGCTTTTTGTCAATGTCATCACTATGGCTCTCCTTCTCGTTTGTATCCTTTTCCTCATTTTCTGAGTTCTTAATATCCTTTTCTAATTGAGAAAGTAATTGTTGGAAAAACTCTTGTGCATCCTCTTGATCATACCCCAAGAGAATATTTTTATTGGGGCCACCCTCCATGGCTTTAAGCAAAGCATTCGGACGGAAATACTTTCTATCTCTATAATATTTAGCATTAAGTTTGTCAAATAACGTTTTGAATGCAATGCTAAATTTCTTATCATCATTGTTACCATTTGCAATGAAATTATCTAAAAAAGCATTCAGTTCGTTCGAGGAAGCTAATGATTGTAGCACCGAGTTCATAAAGCAAGTATTTCCATCGTTTATGAGACCCGCCACATATCCACCCCGTTTAAGAATAATATCGTCAATTGAACTGGAATAATTAGGAAGAACTCTTCTCATTTGATTCACCATTTTCAGGAAAAAATTATATTTAACTTTATTAGCAAAAATGTAATAAACTAACGTTAAGACTGCAATTAATGAAAGAATGGAGGTATCTGAACCGGATAAATTCATAAACAATTAATAATAATTGTATAAAATGAGCAGACTTATGTCAAAAATAGGAAATTTTGCGAAATCAATATATCAAAATGTGGTGATATATCAACGAGTGGATTTGTTCTCGACGTTAGCTGTAAAACAACAGGGATGCAAAATGAATAAAAAGAACTTCAAATAGAACTAAAAAGAGGTTATTTATATGCAAATAACTACGTGGTAGACTACACTTGTTTCGAACAGATCCTATGTTTCCTGGTCACAATATTTTAAAGTCTTCAGCTTAAAGAGAGATATTTCGGTGAAAAAAAAATTTCCAGATTTAAGCAGGTACTGCATCATCTGGAACGAAGATTCGACTGTTCGCAGTGCTCGAACAAGAAATCCCAAACACGTACTGGTACTTCCCAACAGCTCTCTAGGCAAACAAAAATCAACTTAGATGTGCAGGTAATATACTATAATTACTTTTGGTCTTGTAACTAACGTCTATCTTTTATTCAAATACAGTTCTTCTGCCAACTAAATAAAATCTATCTTTCCAACTAGAGAGCCCAATGGTTTTATCAGGATATAATCTTTACTCTGATGTATTTTCAAACCATGATTTAAGTAAAGTTATCAATATGTCTACTGTTAGGAAAGGGTACAATATGCATGAGTTTCATTTTGGGAGCTATGTGTTTGGCCCTTTGAAGTAAAGGAGCAATAAACATAAACGAGCGCTATTTTACCGGCATAATTGCTTGAACGTGTATATAAGGATGCTACTAACTTACTAAGTAGATGGTATTTACTTTATTGTTATTATTGGTTAAGTACCAAGTTGTGTCTTTTATTTTGTGTATATTATTTCATTCTCCCTTGGTTGACTCTTTTTTTCATTCCTTTTCCTCAAATGGGATAACCCCAGTTAGTTTCTGCAGTTCCTTTACGTTAAGGAGAGATATTCATGATTGAGAGGAAGATAAAACGTAGACACTTTGATAGAAATCGGTTTACCCCTAATTGTTCTTTAGAAACTGGTTGTTTTTCAGTTGAGAAACACTTGGCGGCAAATATTTCTCTTTTCTTAAAAGGTTGAATGCAAGTTATAAATTACAAAGTAATAAATTTCATCTGGGCTTGGAGTTCCTAGTCTTACATCCACTTATTGATTCATAATTTTACTGCTTTTTACTTTTCTGTCACCTTACAAGCTACTTTATGAATCTTGTAATGGGTATTTTAGGTAGTTTTAAGTTTTGTTTCTCAGCTCTAAGGCTAAGCCATTTCTTGTATATTTTGCATTTTTTGATAGCATGACTCATATAATTTAAATATTTTCTTAAACATTTTTTGTTTCTACAACATAATAATATTTTAGTTCAGATCAAACATATTTTGCTTTTATTAATATTTGTTACATAATTGCTTTTATTAATATTTGTTACATAAATTGATAGTATTAACAAATTTGGGGCTGTTATTGAGATTTGAATTTAATATTATTGCTCCTCAAGGCCAGCCTTTGTATTTATTTTTGTCTTTCTAAAACCAAAATTGTGAAGACCTAATTTATTGGAAGATCATTTTTTTAAAACAATATTTTGGAGAAGATTCCTGTTATTTTCTTGTATGTAACAAAAATCATAAAAAAGGAACTATATCTCCAATGGCCATAAACTAAGTCCATTAGCCAAAGTAAACATGCAGGACGGAGAAATTTGCGACTAAATCCTGAAATAAAACTAGAATTCCCCTTTGTCTCTTTGCGGAGTGGCTTCAAACAATCGTGATTGGCTATTTGTTTACCTACTATGGAAGGCGTAAGCTCAGAGTGTATTGTTTTATAGTTCAGATGTGAGCACAATTACTATCTTTTCAAGTAAAAGGTATCTCAAGATGGCTGGGAAGTATTTTTAGAGTCACAACTTAATTTTTAAAAATATAGTCTGTTTGTGTTGGCAGATTGGGTATCAAAAGGAACGCTGTATGTAGATTTCTATAAGGGGTGTTCTTTTCATGAACTATGGAAGTCTAGAAAAGTAGAACAATGACTCTTTTGTCGACAATTATTGACGAAGCTGATTAATATTTTCCCGTGGCAGAGGAACACAGCCTGAAGTCTGTTTTATATAGACTATTAAGCTCCACCCAATTGACAATACCGAGTACAGAGCAATATCTTAGACTCTAAAGAGGGGGGCCAGGCTCGCTAAATATTGGTTTTCAGTGGTTTGCAAAATTATACACAATAGGTTTTGTTAAATCCTTTTCTGGATGAAACCTTAAATGATACAAGCACTTTCAAATAATTTCTTTGTGTTTCTCTATTTTCCTCTCTCACTTTTAGTTATTTCTATTAGTTTTCATTCCTACCATCCTTTTTTTTCTGTGAAAGTTATAAGTTTTATTTATATTCAATATCCTTAGCCTCTTGTTGCAAATGTGCTAAACCGCTTTCTTCTTTGGGAAGAGTGTTTTTTCAATCAGTACTTCCATGTCAACAGAAGCTAAGGTTGCTTTAAATAAACTTTGCCCTTTTTGTTGGGACTCTTTCTCTCTTGCTCTTTGCCATGCAACTTATTAAGGTGGTAAAGTAATGCTTCTTGAAATATTAATAATTTTTTTTTAAAAGTTACCTTAATTATTTTGCTTGTTCTAGCAGCTCCAAATGTGTTAAGCTTTTAACAAATTCACTGTTTTGAGGTCGTAATCCGTTAACTTTCCCAAGTTTATTTGTGCAGGCCTATTTTTGTGTCAGACATTTCCCCTTATTGTAAGGATCTAAGCTCTCCTTTAAATTCAACGATGGACCGCCTAATACTCTATAGTATAGTCAGTGGTAAATGTATAAATCTCTAAGATTTATTCTACTTCCTTATGAGGTATAAAATACATAATAAATACAGAATTGTAAGTAGGAGAGATTAATGAACACTGATTTTCCTCTTATGAAACCATAAAGATGGGTTTTGAAGTATTTATTACCTGGAACACAACTGTAAGCTTTTTTCCTTGTTTTTCCACCATGGCTGTCGTTTGGGTGTTTAAGGTGCTTTCTTCTAAATTTGTAGAACCTATTTTTCCTTTTTTCTTCTTTAATTTGGGGTTGCAAAAAATGTTTTTCTTTTGTTTCATTACACTTAAACTATATACGTTAAGCTATACATACTTGCATGTTTTGTATCGTGTATAGGTGTATGGGTGTATATGTTGGATTTATTTATGTGGTTCCCTTTCATTACTGTTACCTGAAGCGGGTTATGAATACGACTCTTCTTCCTCAAAGTTTTTGAACAATCACTAGAAAAACCTATTTCGAAAGTTTAAGATGAAGCACTACATAACAACAGCAGTGGGTAGGAGGAAGTGCAACCTGGAATTTTAAATGTAGTTTGAACTGGGTTAGTGCTGTGGTAACTATAAAAAAATACTAGTTTAATTACCAACACTTTAAAATTTATTCAAGTTAACAGAAGATGATGTAAAGGCCTTAATATATACCTGCACCCTTAAAGCATCAAGCACATAGTGGGTAGTGTTTTTTGTACTTAGTCCTGTGTTATCAAAATATATCTTACAGTAAGAATCTTTTCTCTTCCTTGTTGTGCTTTCAATAATTCAAAAAACATCAAAATTACTTAAAATAAAAATGACTTTGTTAATTTATTTTCTTTATCATTTTAAACATGCATAGTAATTATAGTAAATAATCGGAAAAGTAAAATATTATAATTTTCAAAAATTTAAAAAACAAAATAAAAATTCTTTAGAAGTTTCATGTGATATTTATAATCTTTTAGTAGCTTTACACGAAACGTTGTTTATTTTAACGGTGCAACAAAGGTGTTGGGGATTACCCAGACGCAAGATTCCATGGTTGAGAAAATTTAACTAATAAAAGATTTTCTCTGCAATCATTTTCTTGTAAAACTGGAATATATTCTCGAAGACATATTTCTATTATTTTATCTCACACATTTATATTTATTGTATATTATTCTTATTGTATATGCTTAAATAATAAACACTTATAAAGAAATATTACTTAAACACTTAGTAAGAATATTTTCACAATGAGCTCCAACATGTCATCAGGCATCCCTGATGCTGATATTTCCTCATTACTCCTTGCTGTAGCTGACCGTTCATTAGAGAGTTTCCCATTGTATAGTAGCACAAAAAAGGAAATCTAACATTAGGCGTTAGTTTTGCCATTTATCCTGTTGTTTGGCTAAGATTGAGCATATTTACAGGACGTGATAAGTTTAGAGTTTCTTTTGTGGCTAAATTGAATGTTTTTTAAGAAATTGACCTAGCAGTTATGTACTAGTTGGCCAAGAGACTTTATTTTAGTGAGTAATATATGAAACGGGGTTAGCTCAGGTAAAATTTTCAGAGTGCCGATTTGTTGAGTCTTCGAGAAGATAGTTGGTTTTATAATAAGGTAGGGCTGAAAATGTAAAGTTGTAAGTGCTTAACTAAAGGTCAACCTTGAATATTCCCTGTAAAATATAGCGTAACACTACCACTTTGAGTACTATTAAGATTATTTTACGCCTTTGTTCTATTATATATGATTCACTTGATCTTTTCAATCATTTTTTCTTATAAATGAAAATTTGCTAGAGAAATTACTCACTGTTACTTTTATATTACAACATGGATATCATGACTCTGGAAAATACTAAAGAGATATTTAGGTGAAGGGAATTTATTTTTATTAATGAGAATGCAAAGCTAGCAACAAAAAGATCACTTCAAGGCTAATTGCTTTTTGTTAATATCATAATCAATTATTGAGGCCAAATCTTCAATCAAGTACAACTAACTTAAGTTAAGTTGAAAGCCATTTTTCCAGGTTGCTAAGAATAGTATACTCTAATAAAATCACTGTAATTATGTGAGGCTGAGGAATTTTTTTCACTATATAGTTTATATGTTTTAATTTATACACAAAAAGTTTTGAGAGAGAAAGGTTCATACCGGTATTTCAAAGAGCTCATAAAACCTCTTTTGAAAAAGTAGGTAAAGAGCCTTAGTCTAAAGTTGGTTTACTTTGTAAAAATATATCAAAAACTAAAGTATATTTATAGATACAGAAAAAGGAAGCAAGCTTAATACTAAACCACTCTATTCCGTTAAACTTATTCACAATAAGTGTCTTGCTATTGGTTCTCCTCCTGATTTAGTGAGTAGCTTTAGATAAAAGTGCATGCTAGGTTTCTTTAGTATGTAAAGTATTTTTTTGAGGCAAAGCTTGAACTTGAACCAGAACCCATTTCAAGAATAAGTAATAATTTGCTGCGTTTATCCAAAGTATTTTCCACTCTAAAGAGGAAAAAATAACTTTCTTCCCTCTCGTTCTGGTATCCACATTGTGCCAACTACCACAAATTGCAAATATTTAAACTTTTAGGAAAGGAATCCAAGAGTTGTCGAATAGTATAACTATTGTGGGTATATCTAAATCTTATGAAGTTGGTTTAATGTTTGAATAGGTGTTAAACATACATTAAATAAATAACACAAATAGAGGTATAAGAATGGAAGAGTGGTAAAGATGATTTTCATTCCCATACATACATGAAATTTTTCTCGACAAGGTAGTTCGAGATATTATGCTTAATAGAAACTGAATAAAAAATAAAAGAAGAGTTGTGGCTGCTACCCTAAGAAATGAAACCCACCTTTAAAATAACAGGTTCTGAAACAAGAATTAGACAACGTGGATTTGCATCCCTATGAAGGTTTTAGCAAAATCGATGCTGCAGATAATAAGTGTTGAAAAAATATATTGTTTTAGGTACAGTGGGAGGGCTAAAAAAAACAAAAAATCGTTAGCAGCTTGGTTCAAAGTTTATCCCAGGTATGATTTGGAAATTAATATATAAAACAGTTTAACCTTCTCACGTAGTAAGAATATTTTCTGTAAAATTTTTTTTTTGTGAACGAAGGAAAAAAAAATGAAAGGGTTAATTTGTATATTATACGAATCAATACCGAAATATTACTACTATTATTAATATTGCTGGAACTATCATAGATAGTTCATAATATCAGTGTATACTGAAAATACTTTTCACGTGACTTACGCACTTTATCAATTTCAACTTTTCCTAAAGAAGAAAAACTTATTCTTCTATTAAGATTAGAAATAATGTCACAGCTATATTAAATGCTGTCTATATATATATTATTATTTACCTTTAGCTATTACTTAATAGACGGACTGTAAGCATCTAATAATTTAATATGTCTCTTTCAGGTGAAAAACCTAAGAACTTTCAGCAGACTTGCTTTTTCCCTTCTGTAAAAAAAATTTATACAGTTAATGATATACACCTTATTACAATAACCTACATTTTTAAAAGCTTTTTTTTTTAGTTTCCTTCTCACTTCCTATTAGTGGCTAAATGTTCTGGACCATAAATGAGAATTTCATCAAAAGGAGTAGCGCTTTCTTTATAAATAGGACGTTATTTTTTATCCAAGTGTTTCTTAAAGGGTGACATATATTAAATAACTGCTGTTTCTGAGCAAAATTTGAAATATAATTAAAATTGGCCAGTCACCCTAAAATTTCAAAGTAATTTAGAGTCTAAGACAGAGCATAAATACGTCTGTAATCCTTGAGAAAAACTTGTTGGCATGATTAAATAGGCTAAACCACCACAATTTTAAAATACCAAAAACACATAAAATATATTCCGATATAGTGTAACGGCTATCACATCACGCTTTCACCGTGGAGACCGGGGTTCGACTCCCCGTATCGGAGGTTTTTTTTAATTTTTTGTGAGACCCGCTTATGCAGGCCGAAATGCACGTATTAAAAAACTTTACACCTATATATTTGAAGTAATAATAATAATTAAAAAACCCCAAGAAAGTATAGCCGTGATATTACATGAATGACCTCACTCAAAACATCATTGATCTTTTGGGAACAAAGGATGAAAATATTTTAGTTCATATTAAAGAAATAAGGAAACGGTGCTCTTCCTTCACCGAATTTGCAGAACAAATTAATGAGGCCAATATTCCTGTATCGCCGCAGAAAATCAACAAACTATTCATCCTAGTCTCTCTTTTAATGAAAGATGTCTTAACAGTTACAAAGGCGTCATCGCTGAAACAAACCATCGGTATAGTTGTAAAAGATGAACTAAAACTGGATGACAGTCAAGATATAGCGAGCGTTACAGATTTTGTCGTGGACATACTAAATAAGTCCAAGAATGAAGCCCAATTTACAACTAAAATGTTTGAACTAGAGAGTGGTCTTAGCCGTACTGCATTATCTACCATTTTTCTGAAATATTTAAACGAAAAGATCCCATCAGCAACGTCAAACCCCAAGGCTGGTCATCACCTATTACCTAATGTTAAAACAGAAGTAAACGACACAAATCATCCTGGTTTAAATAGTACAAATAAATCTATTGAGTGGAAAAAACTTGCAGATATCAATGACCTTAATAAAAACGAAAAATCTCCAATTGATGAAAGTGGTGTTGACGATCACCCAAAGTTAAATCATATATACCTCGGAACAATCAAAAGAATTATGCCGTTTGGCTGCTTTATTCGCATACTGAATGTCAGGCAACCTGGTTACGAAGGTCTGGTTCATACTTCGGAGATGATGAATATAGCAAAGAATGAGGATCCAATGAAACAAGTGAAGGAAAACCAAAATGTGTATGTTCGAGTTATTAAAATGCATCCCAATGGGAAAATTTCATTAACAATGAAGGATATAGACCAAAGAAGCGGTAGGTCAATGCTACCAAAGGAACATGTGGAGACCACTCGAGGAAGAGGACGCAAGAGGAATACTGAAGAAGAACCTAAGGAAGGATTCATTATTAGTAAAAGAAGATTAACTTCACCCGAAAGATGGGAAATTAGACAGTTAATTGCTAGTGGGGCAGCTTCTATCGATGATTATCCTGAACTCAATGAATATACACAAATATCTACTGGTACTGACCATAACCCGGAAAGGAATGCGTATGAAGATTTAGATGTAGAGCTCAATATGGATGACAAACCTTCATTTTTGAAGAATGAGAAGGCTCTTGGTGTGAAAAAATTTGAAATGCCCAAAATTGTGAAAATCCCTAGAAGTTCCATGAATAGAGCAGCCATGAATGGGTCTAATACAGTAAAGCAGCACAGAGAGGAGAAAATTGAAAAGAAGAGGGACATAGAGCTACAAATAAGAGAGAAAAGGAATCTAGATGACCCCACAAAAAAACCACTACAAATTAAAGAAGAGATTGAGGCTCTTAAAAAACAACTGGTAGTCACCTCATGGGAGAAGAGCAAACAGAGGGAACATATAACTTTTGGTAAGCACACATCCATGCCAATAGGTGAGCAACGCAGGAGTTTACCCATATTCAAGATGAGGGATGAGTTAGTTAAAGCTGTGAGAGATAACCAATTTTTGGTTATCGTCGGGGAGACTGGTTCTGGTAAGACTACTCAGATAACGCAATATCTAAATGAAGAAGGCTTTAGTAACAATGGGATAATCGGTTGCACACAGCCTCGTAGGGTGGCAGCTGTTTCTGTTGCTAAAAGAGTAGCTGACGAAATGGATTGTAGGTTAGGGGATGATGTAGGTTATGCAATTCGTTTCGAAGAAAAAACTTCAACACGGACGAAGATCAAATATATGACAGATGGTATGTTGCAAAGGGAAGCTTTGTTGGATCCTTTAATGTCAAAGTATTCTGTAATTATGCTAGATGAGGCACATGAGCGGACTGTTGCCACTGATATTTTGTTTGCACTTCTAAAGCAAGCGGTCCTCAAAAGACCGGAGTTAAAAGTCATTGTTACCTCAGCAACATTAAATTCTGCAAAATTCTCGGAGTATTTTAACGGTTGTCCTATTGTCAATATTCCGGGGAAGACATTTCCAGTTGAAGTTCTTTACTCCCAGACTCCTCAAATGGACTATATCGAAGCTGCCTTAGATTGTGTGATGAACATTCATATAAATAATGATCCAGGTGATATCTTAGTCTTTTTAACAGGTCAAGAGGAAATTGACTCCTGCTGTGAAATTCTTTATGAGAGAGTAAAAACCTTAGGTGATGCTATCAATAATTTACTTATATTGCCTGTTTACTCTGCCTTACCCAGTGAAATACAATCAAAAATATTCGAACCAACGCCAGAAGGAAGCCGTAAGGTTGTTTTTGCAACGAATATTGCCGAAACATCTATTACGATTGATGGTATCTATTATGTAGTAGATCCTGGTTTTGCAAAAATTAGTACTTATAATCCAAGAACGGGAATGGAACAGTTAGTGGTTTGCCCAATTTCCCAAGCACAAGCAAATCAAAGGAAAGGTAGAGCAGGAAGAACCGGGCCTGGTAAATGTTACAGATTGTATACAGAATCGGCTTTTTACAATGAGATGTTACCTAATAGTGTTCCAGATATCCAGCGACAAAATCTTTCAAATACAATCCTATTACTGAAAGCAATGGGGATCAATGATTTGTTGAATTTTGATTTCATGGACCCTCCACCCAGGAACCTAATGGTATATGCTCTAAGTGAGCTGTTTAATCTAGAAGCTTTGGATTCCGATGGGTTTATAACCAAATTGGGACAAAGAATGTCACAATTCCCTATGGATCCAACATTGTCACGTTCTTTATTAGCTTCAGTTACAAATCAATGTTCAGATGAAATGATTACCATCATCTCTATGTTATCAGTGCAAAATATTTTTTTTAGGCCTAGAGATAAGCAACAATTGGCAGATAGTAAAAAATCACGATTTAACCATCCATATGGGGATCATTTAACTTTACTGAATGTTTATACTCAGTGGGATTTAGCTGGTCGATCAGATCAATTTTGTGAGGTTAACTTTCTCCACTCAAGACATATGAGAAGAGCCAGAGATGTTAAGCTTCAAATAACGGATATATTTAGAAAGAATCAAATACCTATTAAGAAGTGCTATGGTGATCCTGATTTAATAAGGAGAACCCTGGTGACAGGATTCTTTATGAATGCCGCCAAAAGAGATTCTGAAGTTGGGTACAAGACAATTTTAGGTGAGACCGCGGTTGCAATCCATCCTTCTAGTTCTCTCTCAGGAAAGGATTATGATTATGTTATATACCACAGTCTCATTTTAACTAGTCGAGAATACATGTCCCAAGTCACCTGTATTAATCCTGAATGGTTAATAGAGTATGCTCCACATTTCTACAGATCTGCAGACGCTAACAGTAAGTCAAAAAAGAAAGCCAAAATTGTCCCACTGCACAATAGATTCTCGAAAGATCAAAATTCTTGGAGGTTAAGTTCGATAAGACAGTCTCGAGAAAAAGCTCTCGGCATTAAACGGTAGTATATATTACGTTATACCAAGTAATTTATATAGCACTTATAAAATAGAGAAAAATGTATTCAAAACCCTCGGTATAGCAGTATAAGTTATTTCCCTGGCACAAGTTGCCTTCTCCACACTCTATATTTTTCTTCGGATTAAATTTTTTGTGGATGAAGCAAGACAATGCATATAAGCTTTACCTTCTTACAAAACAACCCTCGGGTATTATGTAATTTTCTTCATTTATCTTATAAACAGGAAGATTTATTCCATTTGATACACTTTCATAAATTCTAATAAGCGTTAAATAAATGAATCATCTTTAAGACTCGTTCTAACCGTTCGTTCTTTTTTTCATCTGCTGCGTGGAAAAAAAGATCTTTTCCCAATTGTTGTCGTTTCCGTCTTTCCAAGAGACCGAGAGCGAAGACATTTCAGCAACATAACAAGGAGAGAGATATTAAACACAAATTCGAAGAAATAAAGGTAACTATGAAGACTTCATTATTTTAAACTGTATTGAAATATTATTGCTTAATCAAGAAGAAATCAAGTAAAACACAATAACAATTTTACAGAAAATACCAATTTCTCAAATGCAGTTGGCACAATTAACAAAATTACCCACCAATGCAAAAGTGGCTGTTGTAGGTAGTGGTGTTTCTGGTCTATTTTTCACATATTTTCTCAACAAATTGAGGCCTGATGTAAGTATTACTGTAATCGACCAGAATCATGGAAGGCCAGGAGGCTGGATTAATTCTTGGAACACAAATGACAAACAAGGCAAGAACATCATGCTAGAACGAGGACCAAGAACTCTTAGAGGTGTATCAGATGGGACAGTGCTACTGGTGGATATCCTAAGGCAATTGGGACAGGTAGACAAGGTCAATTGTATTGCTAAAACGGCTGCAGCCGATAAGAAGTTTTTAGTGGGACCTGATAATCATCTGATTCAAGTTCCGGATTCGTGGAGTAGTTTTTGTAAATTCTATATGAACCCAATTAGTAAAGGTATGACAAATTCTATACTATTTGAATCGCTTAGACCCAGAAAAAATAATGATGAGGATGAATCCGTAGAACAATTACTTAATAGAAGGTTTGGGAAGAATCATTTGGGTGATAATATAATGAGTGCCATTTACCATGGTATTTATGCGGATGATATATCTACTTTAAGTGCCAAAAAAGTATCTGCCAAATTATTTTATGACGAACAAAAATATGGGTCCAGTTTAAAAGCAGCTCTGTATAAATGGTGGAAACAAATTGGGTCCAAAGATTTTAACTCACCGAATTTGAGCTTAGTACTTCAAAGTTACCAGGAAAATTTCCATGGCAATGGCGATGATATTAGACATCTATCAGAGAAATTAAAAAAATACCCCATGTTAAGTTTCAAAGATGGTTTAAGTGTTGTTCCAGAAACTATTGCAGATACATTAAAAAATGTCTCAAATATATTATTTATGTATGACAAAGTTACCAAATTAACTCCTATGAATAATAAATTACAACTGGAACTTTTTCATGAAAATATTATCACTAGAAAAGAGTTTGACCATGTCAGATTTGCGGCAACACCCAATTATATTCAAAAAATTCTGGATAACAAAATTTTAAACAACCAATTTAGAAAGATTAAATATAACACTGTGTTGTTGATCAACTTTTATTTACCTGGGAAGGATTTGATTGCAAACAACTATCGTAGTTTTGGGTACCTTATTCCCAAAGCCAATCCGAATCCAGAAAAAGTCCTTGGTGTCATATTTGATTCTGTAATTGAACAAAGTGCCAAACCATTATTTCCATCATCTTCTAATCCTAATACCAAAAATGTAGAAAGGAACTATACGAAATTAACAGCTATGGTGGGTGGTCATTTATTAAATGATTCCATGGGGAATCCTATAATTCCAGATGAAAAGACAGCTATTTCTCATGTCAAATCAGCACTAAAAAAACACCTGAATATATCAAGTGAAGATTTGGATGCGGGATTCTGGGTTTACACTGTCGCTAAAGATTGTTTACCAAGATTCAGTGTGGGTTATGGTGATTTAGCAAACAGTATCGAAAAACAAGTCATTGACACATATAATGGTGATGTATCTTTAGGAGGGATGGGATTTTCAAGAGGTCCTGGTGTACCAGATGTTGTGGTTGACTCGATGCTGGATGCAATTAAATTAAAGTAAGCTCGTATATGTAAGATTTCTTTTTTTTCCTCCCCTTCTCAACATCACTCATCACAAGCATCATATTTATTTTATTCTCTGATCATTCCTTATGGTTAAAGAGAATTTTATACATACATTTTTGTCATTATGTTGATATTTTATCCTATTTATTATTTATAACTGAACTTTTTAATATTGTGTTTTTATCTCTTGAATATTATTCCGCTTTGGGAAAAGTCATGTCAATTTTTAATTTTTCGTCATCGGAATTTTGGTTCTGAAAAAAAATAAAAATTTCAGAACTGAGATGAGATTTGATTTCTTCTGTATACAGTTCATAAATAACGCATGGAGAAAGAATACCTGAACTGCAACTAACAACACTATCAAACGAGGAAAATTTATTATACAATGACTATTGATTTGCTTTCTATTGAAAATTTCTTATGTGATCTGGCTACAAAGAAAGTTGGTCCTATTATTAAAGCCAAATCAGGAACTCAAAAGATTTATGATATGAAAACAGGCTCAAGAAGAGTTGATATTGTTACAGAAATAGATAAACAAGTTGAAAAATTAATTTGGGATTCATTAAGAACCGAATATCCAAGCTTTAAGTTTATTGGTGAGGAAAGTTATGTGAAAGGTGTCACTAAGATTACTGATGAACCTACATTTATTGTAGATCCAATTGATGGTACCACCAATTTTGTACATGATTTTCCCTTTAGTTGTACATCAATGGGATTAACTATTAATAAAGACCCTGTTGTGGGTGTCATATATAATCCACACTTAGATTTACTTGTATCTGCATCAAAGAATAATGGGGTAAGAATTAATGGAGAACCATTTAATTATTCAGTTAAAATTGAAGATATGGGTCCATTAATTTTAAATAAATCTGTTATTGCTTTACAACCAGGTTCAGCAAGAGAGGGTAAAAATTTTACAACAAAGATGAAAACTTATGAAAAATTATTAGCTGTTGATGGCGGGTTTGTTCATGGATTCAGAAATCTTGGATCATCTGCGATGACACTTGCTTATACAGCTATTGGGTATTTAGATTGTTATTGGGATGGGGGTTGTTATTCATGGGATGTTTGTGCTGGTTGGTGTATCTTAAAGGAAACTGGTGGGAGAATTGTGGGAGCAAATCCAAGAGAATGGAATATTGGTGTTGATAACAGATCATACCTTGCTGTTAGAGGTTGTGTGAATGGTGAAGAACAAACTAAATATATTGAAGATTTTTGGAATTGTGTGGAAGGCACTTTAAAATATGATTAAGATCCAAGTTAAAAAAAAAAAAAGATTAAACTAAACAACATATGCTACTATTTACTTTTTTTTTTACTAATTACCGTTATATAGAATATAACTTATAGAATTTGATAGACCTTTGAACTTTATTTAAATGGGTTTACCCTATTTGAACAAATAAAGACATCCGTCATGACCCCATAAACCATATACACCAATTAATGGCATCCATCCCTCACCATTTGCCAAATTTTCACCCAATTCAATAGCAGATTGGATTCTATCTTGTTCTAATGGTTTTCCAATGGTGAATCCACGTAAACACAACATACCTTGTCTTTCCTTTATATCAAATTGTGGATTTAATTTCGTTTCAATTAATTTACCTTCCAGACTCATTGATATTGGACCAAAACAACTTACTTGATTTTCAGTTGATTTTGGTAATGATCTATAATCATAAAAATTTGTTTGTGTAATGGGACTTAATATTAAATTGTCACAATATAACTCTATGATGATACGTGAATTTAGTAATATACGTAATTTACTTATATCTTTTATTGCTAATGGATCATTGAATTGAATTTGTTTATATTTTGTTGGTGTTAAATTAGAATCAAATTTAGAAATTTCATCATATCTTTTCATTGAATAATGTAAAAACACGCATCTTAAGTGAGTGATACTAAAAGGTTTAAAGAGAGGTGGTAATATACCACATTTCAATAAATAATTTGCTAAATTGAATTTAATTCTTTGAACAAAGTTTAAATAATTGAAGTAATGACTATTTTGATATATCTTATTAAAATTGTCTTGAGTAATAAATAATAGAGTTGTTTTCTTATCAATTAAACTTAAAGTTAAATTATCTTGGTGTTTTACATTATTCATTATAATTGATCCACCATGAATGAAAACACTTAAAATCTTAGTCCAAATTTGTAATTGAAATTGTAAATCATCTGGATCTGTTATAATGGTTAAAATATCATTTGAATTTAATTCATGATTAATTGGAAAAGATTTAATAAAGGTTGAAACACTACTAATTAAATTTAATTGATTAAAACATGTTGTATAGTTTGAATTCCCTGTGGTAATATTAATAAATGGTTTTAATTCATCTGAATTATCGAATGGTGGTGTATATTTGAATGAATCGATGGGAGTATAATCTTTAATTAAATCATCCCAATATAGTAAGTTGGGATCTTGTGAAGTGTTATCTCGGTTACAAATAATTATCTTAGAATACCATGTTTGAGAATCATTTAACATATTAAACTCTTTCATTGAATTAATTATTAAGATATCAATATTTGATTTTAATCTTGGTATTGTGGGTGTCAATTGAGGTATTAGATTCACTCTATTTTGATTATTTTTACCACTCATTATAGTTTTAATCATACACGCTAGGGAAATGACAAATCCTTGTAATGTTGTTGTAGGAACACTAATTCCAAATATTATTTCATTAGAAGTATCTTGTAATATTTCATCTAAACGGGAAAGAAACATGATAGCCATCCCATGAATTTCACTTAAAGTAAATTGTTTATTATCAAAGGTTAAATGAATCTTTTGTGATTTATTCATCTCTAAAATGGCATTCCAAAGATCACCAAAATTACCATTTCTAATCTTATAACCTAAAGAAAGTGCCAACCCAGTATTTAAAGGGAATTGTAATGGAATCATAACATTTCTATACAATGCGGTTTCATTTGATTTTCTTACCACTGTAACATTTGCTTGTTGTGATAATGCCACTTTACTAATATCTCTTTGAGAGTCAATTATTATGTCTTTATACCAAAGGATGGTGAATACGACCAGCAATAGTAGTGTGACCAACAGTATCATTCTTTATCAATTGTGTTGTGGGTGGTTGGATGAGAGTATATCTTACAATTGACACATAAAAAGCATCAGATCACCTATATATATTATTATAATTTGTATGGTCGAGAAGGACATCGTTTAAATGTCCGAATTTCCACTGCGCGTTTACCGCCTGGAACGACATTCTCATTGTGATCTTTTTGACATAGAGGTTGAATTGCAGAGGCAGGTTGTATTTGCGACGGTGGGTGATGTTGATGGTTGTCCCTGTGGTGGGTTGTTTTGATGAGCCTTGGGTGTGTCTTTGAAAGGGTTGTTACGAACGTGTGAGCAGGGAGTTTGTTATAACCATCAGTCCAATACAGTGATAGACCGATTCCATTGTAGTATCTTATCTTTCCACCTCAATTGATTTCTACATACGTATATATGTGTGTGCATTACTTGCAACTGTCAATAAACATTTGATCCGTTAATCTTACTCTCTTCATCTCATCTCTTTTTCTTTTCTTTGTTTCTTGAAAATTTTAATTGAGAAAAAATAATAAGCATTGAAAGAACAGTGAATTGCAATGATATTAGTTCAGAAACATAAATAAGGCAAACAAAGATATATAAAGACATCACATCATGGCTAAAGATATTGTAGTATCGAATTCAGAGGCAAAATTTATTTTAGACGCATTAAGATTGAATCAAAGATTAGATGGTCGTCAATTTACAGATTTTAGAAATGTTAACATTACATTCGGTAAAGAATATGGTGATGTAATGGTTACACTTGGTGAAACAAAAGTTCATTGTCGTATTAGTTGTGAAGTGACACAGCCATATGAAGATAGACCATTTGAAGGTTTATTTTTAATCTCTACTGAATCTACACCAATGGCGGGGGCACAATTTGAAAATGGTAATAATATTGGTGAAGATGAAGTACTAATTTCAAGAATTATTGAAAAATCTGTTAGAAGATCTGGTGCTTTAGATATTGAAGGGCTTTGTATTGTGGCAGGTTCAAAATGTTGGGCCATTAGAGCAAGTGTACATTTCCTAAATGGTGATGGTGGATTCATTGACGCTTCATGCATTGCAGTAATGGCTGGGTTAATGCATTTTAAAAAACCTGATATCACCATAGAGGGGAACAATGTTATAGTGCATCCAATTGAAGAAAGAGAACCTGTTCCATTAGGTATATTACATGTACCAATTTGTACTACATTTTCTTTTTATAATCCACAAGATACTGAAGAAAATATTAAAGGTGAAAATAATGCAGAAATTGTTATTATTGATGCTACTTTAAAAGAAGAATTATTGAGAGATGGTGTCTTGACAGTGACTTTAAACAAAAATAGAGAAGTGGTTCAAATATCTAAAGCTGGTGGATTACCAATGGATGCATTAACATTAATGGACTGTTGTCATAAAGCATATGGTATCACAGAAAGGATAACGGATCAAATTATAGATGCTATTAAAGAAGATTATAAAGTTAGAGACAAATATGCCGCTATGTTAAGTTCAGAAAATGCCAGATCAACAACAGCATAGTATAGTCATTAAATCAGCATATGTATAAAATATAAACATGTTACTACTAAATAATGACACTTCACTTTCTTAATATCACGAGGTAAAAGTCATTATTAATCATCAAAATTAATCGGCATTATAAGATTCTATTGTACACGTAATCATTCCCATATTAAAAAAAAAAAGAAAAGAAAGTAATATACACATAGCAATAGAGATATGTATACAGGGTGTTTATAATATGGATCCATCGACAAAAAGTCTCATCACAGATGTAGGTGGGTTAGTAGGAATACACAAATATATATAAGGATATCTTTTTATCCAAATATCTTCATTTTCAGAATTTTGCCTATAGTATGATTTTATTTTTTCTGCTCGAATTTCATATAAGAACCGTGTAGAAAGAAAACAGTAACACAAAAAAGTTATTCAATAAACCCAAAACGAAAAAGATAAGATAGCAATGCCCTCTTTAGAAGTTGATAATTGTTTATTCGATTTAGATGGTACCATTGTTTGTACCAATGTTGCAGCAGAAAGTGTTTGGACAGATTTATGTCATGAAAATGGTGTAGATCCAAAGGAATTATTTAAACATTCACATGGTGCACGTACTGGTGAAACCCTTGCCAAGTTTTTCCCTCAAGTGGATAATACAGGTGGTAAAGCTGCTGCAATGTTAGAAAGACGTATGGCTGATGATTATACTGATACTGTGACATTAATCCCTGGTGCTTACGATTTATTAGTATCATTAGATACAGATATCAAGACAGGTAGGAAATTAACCAGAGGTAGAAAATGGGCTGTGGTCACATCAGGTACTCCATACATTGCATTTAAATGGTTCGGTACCATTTTGAAAGATGTGGGGAAACCCAAAGTGTTTATTACTGCAGATGATGTTACTAAGGGTAAACCAGACCCACAAGGCTTCCAATCTGCATATGATAGATTATGTGAAGAATGGGGGGTTGCTGCTCAAGAGGGGAAGACTGTGATCTTTGAAGATTCACCATTGGGTATTCAAGCAGGTAAGAGTATGGGATGCTACACCATTGGTATCACCACGTCATACTCGAAGGAAATCTTATATAAAGCCGGTGCAGATTACGTTGTGGAGGATTTAACACACGTCACAGTGTCCCAGAACAGTGATGCCGGCAAGATCACTCTAGAAATCACCAACCCTTTGCCTCAATGACTGATGTGTCTACATAACATATAACATAGAATATAACATAAATACAAACATGCTATCTCCTAATTCCAATTTTATGTCCGGCCCCGCCTTTTAAAATTCAAATTGCCCCACTAAAGATCAGATTCTATTGTTCTCGGTGGATCTCCCGAAAACTTCTATTGTTTCACAAAACAAAGGCTTCAAAAATTGGATTTGAAATTTGTGACTTTTTTTGTTTGGGAATCGAAAGATACTTCGAATTTACCTTTATTAATTGCTTGCCTTTGTCAATTTATAAAAAAGGCATTTCCTTTTAAAACTGGTTGACTTGTTATTGCGGTTCCCCCATTGAGTGTTAACCAAGCAGAAAAATAAAGGAATAAGAACCCCCCTAAACATGCCTTCTTACACTTTTGACACAGACGTTTGTTTATTCGATTTAGACGGGACTATAGTCTCCACCATTGAAGCATCTGAATTGACATGGACAGATCTATGTAATAAGCATGGTGTAGACCCACAAGAATTGTTTAAACATTCTCATGGGGCACGTTCCGCTGAAATGTTAGCTCGTTTCTTCCCACAATTAGATAATTCAAAGAATCAAATGACTGTTGCATTAGAAAAACAAATGGCTGATAATTATATCTCTACCGTGACTTTAGTCCCTGGTGCTCATGATTTATTAATTGCATTAGATAAAGATACAACAAATAATAATCAAAAATTACATGAAAGAAAATGGGCAATTGTCACTTCAGGAACCCCTTATTTAGCCTTCTCATGGTTTAATAATATCTTAAAAGATGTTGGCAAACCTGATGTGTTTATCACTGGGTTGGATGTCTCTAGAGGGAAACCAGATCCAATGGGGTATCAAATGGCTAAGGATAAATTAGCAGATTTATGGAATTTAGATACAAATGGAACATCTAATGTGTCTAGTGTTGTGTTTGAAGATGCTCCAATTGGTATTAAAGCTGGGAAAGCCATCGGTGCTATTACCGTGGGGATTACTACCTCTTATCCAAAGGAGGTTTTGTTTGATGCAGGTGCAGATTATGTCGTTGAAGATTTAACTCATGTCACCGTCGTTAAGAATAGCGAAACTGGAAAGATTACTCTAAAAGTCACTGATCCATTAACAAAATAGAGTTTCCTTTCCTTCCTAATGAGCAAAATACATTTATTATATGTAATATATAAGTAAATGTAAATGATAAATAAATTTTTCTCCCCTAATAAAAAACCAAACATAATATGTATTAAAACTATTTTATTTTTATATTATTTATTTACCAAACATCTTCTTGATATTTACCTTGACTCTTTAACATCTTAATCATTTCACGTGCATCAGTTTCATCAATTTTTAGCCCACGACTATAAATTCCCACAAATGTTGAAAATGTATCTTTAGCCATACCTTTAGCATCACCACAGACATACACAAATGCACCATCTTTTAATAATTTTAAAACTTCATCTTCTCTTTCTTTTAATTTAGCTTGAACATAAACTTTTGGTTTATGAGGTAATCTTGAATGTGCTACTACCATTTCAAATGACCCATTTAACTTATTCTTATATTCTTCCCATTCTTCATGATATAAGAAATCATGTAAATTTCTAGATCCATAAAATAATAAATGTTTACCTAATTTAACATTAGGATTTAATTCTTGAAATTTAACACGTTCTCTAATAAACCCACGGAATGGTGCAACACCAGTACCAGGTCCAATCATAATTACGGGAGTTTGTGGATTTGTAGGTAATCTAAAAGTAGATTTTCTCACATGAATGGGTAATTTATAATTTTGGAATAAATTACGTGGACCATTAAGATCATAATGAACTGGTAATGGGTTACATGGGTTTAATTTATTACTATCTTTTGTCTTTTCTATAACCTTTTCATCTTCAACGTTATTTGGTTTTGGCTCGTCAACTTTCTCATCGGCTTTCCCCTCATCTACCTTCTCATCTACCTTCTCATCTACCTTCTCATCTACCTTCTCATCTACCTTCTCATCTACCCTCTCATCTACCTTCTCATCTACCTTCTCATCGACTTTCTCATCGCTTACCTTCTCATTGGATTTAGCTTTATCTAATTGAATATTTCTTAGCAAATTTGTAGTAACCCCAACGACAGGAGGTAACCCTTCTTGATCATTAGGGGTATTCTCCACAATTGAAGTGATATGAATAGTTTGCTTTTCAGTTAAAGCAGATGAAGAAATTGAATAATAACGTGGTTGTAAATGTGGGATACATTCCAAAATAAATTCCCATGGAATCGTAGTCCATGGATCCCCCTCAGAAACATATAATAAGACATCAGCAATATTAAAATATTTAGATATAATTTCTTTGGCAAATTGATCTTTATCCTTTGATAAATCGATTAATTTTTCCTTTATTGTCTCATTAGGAGCGAATTGAATTAAAGAACGAATTAATTGTCTTGATACAGGTCCAGTAATTTCTAAATAATAACGTACTGTAGCCTCTACGGTAGTGGGTGTCAAGAATGGTAATTTCATAGTTGGATCAATGGCTTTCAAATCAAAAATCATATCTTTATCTAAACTTAAAGCTTTAATAAATTGTTCCACTTTTTCATTTGCATTTGATGGCCAAATGGCTAAATGATCCCCAGTGGAATATTTTAAATTGGAACCCGAAACATCAAATTCTGTATGAATACAATTTCTTTCACTCATTGAATCAAATAATTCATAGCTTTTCACAATTGGTGCTACATATGGATATGTTGTATTAAATGGACCAGTTTGTAAACCATGTTCATTATGTTGTAATAATTCACTTGATGAAGGTAAATATTGTTTTGAAGGTTCACCAACAAATACTGTATCATCCAATGATTCTAAATTAGTCAATTGGAAAGATGGTTCAAATTTTAAATCTTGTTCATCTAATTTTAGGAAAGTCTTGATTTGTTCAATAACTTTTTCATTCCAAGATAAATAATCTTCATCTGTGGTACCTGCACCGTCATCAGCAAGACCAAATTTTCCAATTAAATGTGCACCATTAGCCTTTAACAATTTCCATGCAGATCTAGAAGCACCATTGAAATGTTCATATGTAGAGTTTCCCAGACCAAAAATAGTAAAATTAACGTTCCCCAGGGTTTTTTCCGATGGTTCTAAATGTTTTAACCAAGTTTCAAATTGTAATGCATTATCAGGATATTCTCCCTCACCATAAGTGGATAAAAACACGGATACAACAACATTTGAAGGTAAATTATGTAAATTATCATAATCGTAATCTTCCAAATCTGCACACATAACATTTAATTTAAATTTTGAGATTAATTCTTTAGCAAATCTTTTAGCATAATCTTCAGCGGTACCAGTTTGTGAACCATATACTACTAGATAATTTTTATTATTTTCATTTAATACGGTAACTATGTCTCTTGAACCTGAATTGTTTGATAATTTAAAAGCTTCATCATTTGCACCTGAAATTAAATCCTTAATTAAATCTTTATTAAAATAGATTGCGATGGCAATGGTGAATAAAGTCACCACCAAAATATCGATTCTGTCCATTTGTGCTTGTGAAAAGTGATTGTTTACCAGTTGGAAAGCGTGAGAGCAAGAGGAACACAGGGAACAGGGGCGTCAAAAGGTGGTGTCAAATGCCTCGAGGCCCTTTTTATAGCAATTTCTTCAATTTTTCAAATTCCTCGAGGCATTGAAAGTGAAAGAAATTCTGCATGGGGAACACAAGAGAGAGTGTAGGGGAACCAACAGCAACACAGCAAGGAAAATGGTGGACACTGCGTATGTGACAATTGTTAAAGCTGTTAACGGTGTCGATTCATTGGTACTAACAAAACATGGAGTGTAATATAGAATAATATTTATAGATAAAGCCACACCAGCAACACTGGTCGATTTCAAAGATGCAGTGTCGAGTTCAATACTCACCATTGAACCCTCGTGGTCAATGGAGTTCCGTACATATAGAAGTCAAATCAAGAGGAGAAGTGAGTCAGAGGGGGAGACAACACATAAAGTGTTATATAGTATATCCTTCCCACAACAACAGAGGAGTGTATTATTGAAGAATGGGATCGGGATAGTCACCACAACACAAGTTGACGAGAATAGCAAAAAATTAATTGATTCTAGTAGCAGTGTATGGTACCCGGATTCAATGGATACCATCATTACCAACAAGTTATCTAACATGTGGACACAACGACAATTGATTAAAGGTGATGCTGGAGAATCATTCACAACAAGAGACGGATTATCAATCAAATGTTGTAACTTGTTCTCATCCTTTGGGTTCAAGGGTCTTATCATTGAATTGAGACAACAAGACACAATACAAGACAGTGACGCATTCAACATGTGTGTGCAGAGTGTGGTGGACATCTTGAAGTCCCTAGGGATCACCAATTACAAAGTTTCCCGGGACACTCTCAAGAAAGTCAACGACACCACAACACAGCCCAACAAGAACATGCAACTGTGCGACTTGGCTTTCCAATACGTGAGTGTCCTGGACTAGCCATATTATATTCTCTATATACACATTATGTATATCACACTGAAATTTTATTCAATAAATAAAAAAAAAAAAAAAGACGTCAAGACACATTTCACCTGCAATAAACGTCACTCTTGACATATTCTAAGAATACATCCACAACAGCACAACAGCAACAAGCAATGGTATGTACAGTTGTAGCAGTCAATGCATTCGTCACATTATAATATACTAACAAATACATCATAAACAGTCCTCCCAAAGCAACGGTATAGCCACTCTACTTAAAGCAGAAAAGGAAGCTCAAGAAATTGTCAGTGAGGCCAGAAAATATAGACAGGAGAAATTAAAGGAGGCCAAGAGAGATGCATCTCGTGAAATTGCAGAATATAAATCACAAAAGGATGAAGAATTGAAGACTCATTCAAAACAAAATGAAGGTGGTCTTGATGCCTTAGAGTCTCAAGCTGAAGCTTCTATTCAACAACAATTGGATGAAATTGATCAAATCACTAAGAATAAGAAACAACAAGTCGCTGATCTTTTGATTAAAGCTGTCGTCAATCCTGTCGGTGGGATGCACATCAATGCTGCTTAATTATAAAGACTTTTTTGTCTCTTTTAATTTTCTCTCTATCGTTTAATAAATAACTTGTTAACTTTATCGGGGTGTTTTGATACAACTCCTGCAACAACAACCCATATAAATATATATAGACATGGATAAGTAGATCTAATGAAATGTCTCTTTTATTACTACTTTGCTTCTGCTCTCAGGACAGTAAAACAAGATAATGATATCTACAACATTGCTCGCAACTATTACACTGGTACTGGTGATAAGTTATAAATGGTGGTCTCAGTCGGTGCCCAAGGGACACTCAGTGAAGTTTAACCCACCAAAAGTACCAAAGGAGATTACTTTGGACTGGACTGTAAGTGAAGAGTCTTTGACTTCACAACAACAAGACGAGAAAGACAGTGTTTCTTATATCGAGGCAAGATGTCCTGCTACAGGTAAATATTTAGGTAAATTTAAATCAATGGATAACAAGGATATTGATACTTTAATCGAAAGAGCACAATTAGCTCAACTCAACTTCAATCAATTAGATTCAAACACCCTCTGGAAAAAGAAATTATCCATATTAATCTCATTAAGAGATTTTATTCTAAGACAACAGGATTTAATTGTTAGAATTGCATGTCGTGATTCAGGTAAAACAATGATTGATGCCTCTATGGGAGAAATCTTAGTCACTTTAGAGAAATTAAATTGGTGCATTAATCATGGTTATACCATTTTATCTGATTCCAAGAGACCAGGCCCAACAAATTTATTTATGAAATGGTATAAAGGTGCTAAGATAACTTATGAACCATTAGGTGTCATTGCTTCAATTGTTTCATGGAATTATCCATTCCATAATTTAATGGGTCCCATAATTGCATCAATCATCACGGGGAATGCAATAATTGTGAAATGTTCAGAACAAGTTGTCTGGTCTTCAAATTATTTTATTAATTTAGTGAGGAATTGTCTTATCGCATGTGATGTAGATCCAAATTTAGTTCAATTATTTCATTGTTTACCCCCAAGTAAACAAAATTTATTATTAGAGCCTGCAAATTATTTCACTTCACATAAGGGATTAAAACATATTACATTTATTGGTAGTCAACCCATAGCTCATCAAATTTTAAAATGTGCATCTGAATCCCTGACTCCCGTGGTAGTTGAATTAGGCGGGAAAGATCCATTTATTGTATTAGATAGTTACAATGATCTACCTACCATTGCATCAATTATCTTGAGGGGAACATTCCAATCTGCTGGTCAAAATTGTATTGGTATTGAAAGAGTCATTGTCTCCACAAAGAATTATGATACCCTGGTAAAGATATTATACGAAAGATTATCAAAACAACCTTTAAAATTAGGTTCAGATATTGATAATGAATGGGCAGAAGATACAAGTATTGATATGGGTGCAATGATATCAGATAATAGATTTGATCGATTAGAAGCCCTTATCAAAGATGCAACATCCAAAGGTGCAAGATTATTAGTTGGTGGAAGTCGTCACCACCATCCAACGTATCCCAAGGGTAATTATTTTAGTCCCACTTTATTAGTAGATGTCACTCCAGATATGGACATTGCACAAAATGAAGTGTTTGGTCCAATATTAGTCATGATGAAAGCTGAATCAACGAATGAATGTATAAAATTTGCTAATTCAGCACCATTTGGTCTTGGCGCCTCAGTCTTTGGTAAGGACCTTGTAGAATGCAATTATGTGGCTAAAAAATTACAATGTGGTAATGTGGCCATTAATGATTTTGCCACATTTTATGTTTGTCAATTACCATTTGGTGGGATTAATGGTTCAGGATATGGTAAATTTGGTGGTGAAGAAGGTTTATTAGGACTTTGTAATGCAAAGAGTATTTGTTATGACAAACTACCATTTGTATCAACAGCCATTCCAAAACCATTAGATTACCCATTAAACAATGAAAGAGCTTGGAATTTTGTTAAAAGTTTTATTACTGCATCTTATACAAAATCATGGATTGAAACGGTTAAATCATTTTGGACTCTTGCTAAAGAGGGCAAATAATCATCACAATTAAATATGAATATAAATATATATGTTTATTTACATGGGAGAATTAAGATTATGAATTTAAAATATTCTGTTCGACATGTTTAAATTGTTCTTGTAATTTATTAACATAATCCTTATGAATAGATTCTAAATCTTTGACACATTTTCTAACATCATCCGTTTGTTGCACGGTTTTCAACTTGTTCAGATAATCTCTTCTAATTATACTCAATGAATAATTTAAATTAGAGTTTTTAAATGTTTCAAATATTTGTTTCAATTCTTTAACTTGTTGTAATCTAGACTCTTTCGTTCTTGGTGGTAATGTCACTTTCAAAATTTGTGAACGTGGTTCATTAGACATCCTTTCTGGAGTCAAATTTAATCCCGAAGCAAGTATGCAACTAATTACATTCTTAACATTATTGGGGTCAAACACACTAATCAATAACATATTCTTACCTTTCTGTGTAGTTGAAGCCACCTCAGTAAATTTTGTCCCATTAGTTAAATTTAATGAATCAAAGATGTGAACATTAGAAACACCTTGTTTACATTCATTTAATTTAATTTCATGTAAAGTTAAGGTCTTATCAAATTTATTCTTTGCTTGGGTTAAATATTGTTGAATATCAACAATCTCATCTACCGTTTTATTCTTCTTCCCCTTATCATTGCCATGTTTGTTTTTATTCTTCGCGTTAAGGATTAATGAGCTATGCAGTTGTCTTTGTGGAGAGAAAAAGTATACATTTCTAGTTGATAATAGTAATGATTTCCTTAGCATAGTACGTTGTTGTAATTTGGTTTCTTCGAGATCACTATGTGTCAGAACAAGTTCTTAAGAATAACCTTCGAGAATTGAAAAAAGTAGCATTTTAGAAGCTAATTAAATTAAAAGAATAATTAAGGATGTTGATAAGGAAGAATTATACTTAAAATAGGTTGTAGAATATTTAAAAGAGGAAATTTAATAAAGAATAATAAAGAATATATATACGAATGAAACTTTTGACAGAGTTTATTCATAATTGGATGGATACTTGTGACTAGTAATATCGTAAAAGTTTTCCTTGATGTTTCTGATAGAGACGAATCTATTTAAGATATTACCGCTGCCTGATTTATCATTTGTACCACTCATTCTAGATCCGCCAAACCATTGTTGAGAAACCACTGCAGCTGTACATTTATCATTAATGTAGAAATTACCTGCGGCAAATCTTAATTTATCATTTGCCAATTCAATAATTTTACGATCACGAGCAAAAATTGATCCAGTTAAACCATAAGTGGAACTCTCATCAATCAATTCACAAATCTTCTCAAATTCTGAATCTGGATATTCATAAACTGTCAAAATTGGTCCAAAAAATTCTTGTTTCATAAATTTATGTTTGGAGTTTTTACACTTAATGATTGTAGGAGATACAAACCAACCTTGACTCTTATCACATTGTCCACCATAAATAATTTCCAATTCTGGATCTTTCTTGGCTTCTTCTATGACTTTGGCTAATTTCTCATAACTTTGTTTGTGGATAACTGGACCCATAAATCCATGTAAATCACCTCCACTGATGGGACTAGCAGAAGTATTCACTGGAACACATTTAGAATCCTTTTCAGAAAGTACCCCAACCATATCATTTAAAAATTCATTAGAAATAGATTGAGGTAAATATAATCTTGATGTAGCAGAACATTTTTGTCCCTGATATTCAAAAGCACCTCTAATAGTATTAAATAAAGCATTAGCCATATTAGCACTTGAGTGAATCAAATGGAAATTCTTACCACCAGTTTCACCCACAATTCTTGGATAATTCTTATAAATATCATTAATCATATTATTATTAATCTTACCAGATAATTGTTTAAACACATTTGTGGATCCAGTGAAATGTAAAGCAGCAAAATCTTTGTTGTTAATTAATTGTTCTGAAATAGTTTCTGCATCGCCGGGAATAAAATTTATAACACCAGGTGGTAATCCAGCTTCTTCCAACACTGTATACAATAAATAATTAGATAACACTGCTGAGGGAGATGGCTTCCAAATGACTGTATTCCCCATTAATGCAGGAGCACCAACTAAATTACCAGCAATGGCCGTGAAATTAAATGGAGACACAGCATAAACAAACCCTTCTAGGGGTCTATATTCTGCAGTGTTCCATGAACCTTTAATATCAGTTATTGGTTGTTTCTTATAAAGCTTTTGAGCAAATTTAACGTTAAATCTAAAGAAATCTGATAATTCAGTGATACAATCGATTTCAGCCTGATGAACATTTTTACCTTGACCTAACATACATGAGGCTAACATATCATATCTATATTTTGTAGATAATAAATCTGCAGCTTTTAAGAAAATAGACGCTCTATCATAGAAGGATAATTTATACCAACTTTCTTTAGCCTCCAAAGAAGTCTTAATGGCATTTTCAATGTCTACTGGTTTAGCTTGTGAGATTCTAGCCAATGATTGATTATGATTTGCTGGGTTAACTTGATCCAATGTGTGATCCGAATGGAAAATTCTTTCCCCATTAATAACTAGTGGGATTTTCAATATACTACTGTCTTTATTTTTATCTTCTGTGTTATTAAATTTAATCAAAGAGGCACGTAATAAATCCCAATCTTTCACTTTATCACTTGCAAAGGTCTTTATAGGTTCATTTTTAATCAATTTTTTGGGGATTTTCAACACATTTAATTGTAACAATGTCTTACTTGCTTTAAACATTGTGATTGGGGTTGTTAAGCTAACAGGTTTGGTTTCTTTAACTTTGTCAACTGGGGGAATCCTTATTTTCTCCTTCTTGGTTTCAATATTTTTTTGACCTTTAAATAATATCAAAAATTTAAGTGAACCTTTAATTTGCTGGAAATGACACTAAAAGACAAGAAACATTGTGATATTTAATGTAAAAGTACGTTCAAGATGTGGTAAAACAGACAGTAAACAGAATCTAAAAGTTTTGTTTCTATATCTATAACTATATGACTAAAATTGTATGTATTAAAATGTGAAATGCAACAATTTTTAAAATATCTTTTGAATACGCTTCTTAACTTCTTCTTTGAAAACTACCATTGCTCTTTGATATTATATTATGTTTTTTGTGACTTCTTGGAAAGGTATACTTTGTGCAAAAGGTGGCAGCACCCCCACGATTAGTCTTATAATAACACGGTGCAGTTATGTGTTTATTGTGTGGACTAGTTGTAAGGGACTTTTGCGGTTAAGTATTTTTTGGAAAAGACACCAATGTATGCAATTGAAAAAGGATTAATTTCCTTCTGTGTTTATACTTGAGCTAATTTGTACAATGGTTTGTTCTAATTTGTACAGATATTATTTTCTTCTAATAATTGATATTAACGATTGTTGAAATGACTTAAAACTTTAATTACTTCTGTTTTGATTAATGATAACATGACAGTAAAAAATAAAAATGAAAGCAAAATGACGACATAAAATTGCGTGCCAACAAACTTGTGGATTGATATTTCCTGCTTCTAAACATAGTCTATTTGAAAAAAAAAAAAACATAATATGATATGATATATGGGAAGGACCTTTTGTGAAGAGAAGACTTCTGTCATCAAGTACTTGATCAGAATACTATCTGATTTTCAGTCTTTTATATGTTGTGAAGGAAAAAGGTTTCTTGTCTTCCAGTATTTGATCAGAATACTGTCCAACAAAAAAATTCTAATTCCAATACTAACTCTCTTAGCAAATTATTCAATGAGATAATATAATATAATCATATTCCCAACTCTTTGTAAAAATTCCACTTTAAATTTGACACACATGACTAACTTCAAATAAGTGCAAACTAAATAAGATGTGTTTTATTCAATCATCATCACCTCTGCATTTTCTAATAATCCATTCGATGCCGACGTAAGCAAAACATATTGGAGAGAAGATGTAGCAGACACCTAAAAAGAAAATTTGACCCAAACACATTTTTTAAAAATAAAGTAAAAGTAAGGTTGAACTTTGCTGGCTTGAAGTTTGTTGGAAGTATCAATTAATTCTAATCAATACTTGTAGTTTCTTTAAAGTTAAAACAAGATAAGAAAAGAGATTGAATAAAAGTTACAAATCAGAAATGAAAGGAAAGAGAAAGGAAATATTTTGGGATAATCTGATCTTCCTCATCCTTTTATAGTTTTTTTGTGTATCTTCTGGGGAAATTAGTTTTATTATGGGCAATTTGAGTAAAATAGCAAAGAGGAATTTAATTAAGTTAATTAATTTTATTAGTGATAATACAAAAAAAGACAATTTGTATGAGCAGAAAACCATAGGAAAATAAGGTTAAAGAAGAAGAGATATGGATGTTTGTGATGTTGGGGTGGTGAATCTTGGTTGTTTTTGACTTGTTTATTACTTTGTATGAGATGATTTCGTTGCATTTTAGCCGCTGAGGTTACAAATAATTACTAAATTAATATGTCCTATACACAGTAGAGTTCAAAGAATAAGAATATTATCCTATTCACCAAGAATAGGAATGGCAGAATATATATCACATTTTCTAAATTATTTAATTACTTTGTAGTTGATAGTTAGTTGGAATATTATACATTTTGTGACACCTTTTCCCGATTAGGAAAAACAGTAAACAAAACAAAAAAGCTATATGGATTGAAATGTTTTTTATTAAGATAGATATTTAATAAATTGGTAATTGAATATATATGTATGCATGTATGGTATTATAAGATTCTTTTCATGGTGGTGATTGACTCCTCCTCCTTCTTCTTCTTGGGCTCTCCTCCATAATAACTTTTAGCTCTAAAAAACCCCATAGTAAAATTTGATATAAAGAACCAACCAAGGATTAATATAGTTGATACAGATAAAGTTTTCCAATTTAATTCATTGAAAAACTCATTAATTAAAGAAGTTAAAAATTTAATTAATAAATTGGTTCTATTAATAATTAATTTATTATTATCTCTATGTGAACAAATCCACCAATCTTGACATATTTGTGACATTTCAGGTAAATTAAAATTAATATCACAACGATTTAAATTATATTGTAATTGACAATTTTGTGATTCATTAATTAGAGTTAATTTATTTTGATACCAAATTGATTTAATATCTTTAGACATTGAAGATATTATAAGATATATTATTAAAAGGATGGATCCACCGTTAAGAAGCCATTGTATATAAGATATTGAATTATACCAAATTTTAAATTGTGGAGTGGATATAGGGGACCAAGGTTTAGGTAATATCTTTATATCCCTTTCATAGATTAGATTGTCATCACTAATATCATTTAATGATGGGTCAGTATTAAAATAGTTATGATTATTAATATTAACATTAATTAGTTGTTTTTCATTTAATAATTTTTTCCATAATTCAGTGTTATTATGTCGTATTATAGAGGGAGAATCATTTTGTGTTACTAAGGAGGCACCAAGTTGAGTAGGGGATAATATTTTGGACACAGATACAGTCTGTGTAGTGGTGTTATCACTATGAACAGATTCAGTTTCAGATAATACGTCATTATCCTCGCTTTGTATTATCTCAATAGGTTGGTTAATTTCTTCATCCTCTATATGTATCTCATCCATATTAATGTCTATATTAGATCCACTCGAGGGGAGTGTATCATTATATACGCTCTCCATATCTACATCTGCCTCCTCATTAGGTTGAGTGGGAGGAGTGACGGGGACTCGTGGAAGAGGGGTAGCTTTTGTGTCAGACAACGACAGATTCCATAACCCTGAATCCAGTCTCGGGTCCTCTTGATCATCCAGGGACAACAATTTAAACTCCTCCATCGGTTGTGCTAGTACTTGTCGGTGTGTATCAGTTCTGCATCGACAAGTCATCTCAAATGGGAAGTGAATGAAAAATATTCCACAGTGCAAAGGAAAACGAAAACCAGAGAGCATGCGCCACGTGACCGCGGGAAATTTATCGCCCGTGCCTTCCGCCGTGCCTGCACCGCGCGAGACAATAGCCGCCGTCGATCCCCGCAGGCGCTATTGTCTGTTTCCGAGCCTCCCGTTCCGCGGCATTGTTTTTTATAAGCCGCGGAATATTCCACTCTCTTCCTCGAGCGGAACAATAGCCACGAGGGGGGGTTGCGACTGCTATTGTTCGGGCAGGGATTATTAATGTGAAATTTCACTGGCCATTTGGATTGCTATAAAAGCCTGGCAATTCTTGGGTTTCTACTTCTACTTCTACTTCTCCAAGTGGGAACAGACCCATCGACACGCCACGATGAACAACTCTACTCTCAACAGTACCGCAATCAAGTTCGGTGGGGATTTCTTGTCCTCTACTGAACCTATCATCAAATTATCCCAAAGGACCACTTTGATCCAAGGGATTCCAGATGGTATCTTGGCTTTGATCGCCCCCGTGGTCGCATATTGGTCATTTTCTTTATTATTTTATATCTTGGATGAATTCAAACTGGCTGAGGGCCATAGAATTCACCCATCTGAGGAAATGTTAAGAAGAAATAAAGCAGGCCAATGGGAAGTGTTTAGAGAAGTGATCTTACAACATATTATTCAATCTGTTGTCGGGTATTTTGCTTATAAACTGGATGGGGATGAATTTAGCGGGTATGAATTAAATGAAATGTGGCATTTAAAACAAGGGTTATACCGTCTAATGGGTCCACATTTGGTTAATTCATATATTCCTGATAAAGCCATCTATTACATTTATCAATATGGATTTTCCGTGATTAAGATTGCTTTGGCTTTCTTATTCGTTGATACATGGCAATTCGTTTTACATTATGCTATGCATTATTTCCCTTCAATGTATAAAAGATTCCATTCAAGACATCATCAATTATATGTTCCATATGCATTTGGTGCCCTTTTCAATCATCCATTTGAAGGGTTTTTATTAGATACTTGTGGTACTGGGATTGCTATGCTTTTAACTAATTTATCTCAGAGAGAACAAATTATTCTTTACACTTTGGCAACAATGAAGACAGTGGATGACCATTGTGGGTTTGTCTTACCTTGGGATCCATTCCAATGGATTTTCCCAAATAATGCTGTTTATCATGATATTCATCATCAAGAATGGGGGTTAAAATTCAATTTTGCACAACCTTTCTTCACATTTTGGGATAATTTATGTGGTACTAGATTCCCAGCAATGGAAACTGAATTAAAACATAAAAATGGTAGACATGTCTCCATAAAACAATATAAATTGTTTTTAAAGAATAGAGATAAAGAAACTGCCACAAAATTAGCTAAATTAAAAGCTGATTTAGCTAAAGAATTGTGATTTCTTTTTCTTTTTTATTTCCCGCTTCTACTTATGACTTGTATTTTTTTTTTCCTGTTGTTTTTTGCTGATCTTTAACCGTTGTTTGATCTTTTTTTCAATTATATCCATATACATACATCTATTTATTTATTTATCATACATATCTTATTTATTGAATTGTAATAGTTTCCTTTTATTACTACTAAATTTTTTTTTTTCTTTTCAAAGTGAAAAATCATTCCAAATGGGAAGATCAAAATTTAAACCCACACAAACTAGCAACCACAGAGATGTATTTAACTCCTATTGATCAATTGAAAACTATTGAAATTATACCTATCCCATATCTAGTAATTAAATCTTTAATTACATCCCCTACCACTTTACAAAATGTGAAAATATTCATAAATTTATGTCATTCATTAAAAGTACCACCACCAAAGACACCATTTAATCCACTTACAACATTTACCGCAATAATGAATAATGAATGGGAAATTCCAATAATTACATCTCCACAACGTTGGGATCAAGATAAAAAGGGACAAAAATGTTTAGTGTATGATTGTTTAATTAATTCAAATTGTTGTGATGATTTAGATAATGTTGAACAATTACAAAAGATTGTCGTGGAATGGTGTATTGAAAGTTGTGAATTATCCGATAATTTAATTATTAATAGAGACACTATTAAATTTCCTAAGTTGTCATATAAGGGAAATCAAGGTGATCCCATCCCATTAGAAATTAAAGATTCAAATGGACATGACGATTTAGAACAAAATAATAATACTTTTACTCAATGGAAAAATGATCTTTTATATAAACAAGAATTAGAAGAAGAAAAGCATTCATTAAAGACTTTATTTCCAACTTCAACTCCATCATCAAACAATACGAAAGCACCATTAATTCAAGAAATTTCCAGCACTAAAAGATCAATCATCGCCACACAACCGACACGCCCAAAGACAAAATTAAATTTTAATGTATCGATGAGAAAGACTAATGATATTACTACATATAAATTAAGAATTGAAATTAATATCGCTGTGCCTGATAATAATCTCCCCCCCATTGAATCACACTTGTTCCACGTTCAATATGACCTTAGGGGGAACAATTTAAAAATATTTAACGTAGAATCTTCCATGTTTAAATCAAATGAAATTGTAATACCATTACCTAACTTGTATTCATCGCCAACAATATATACTCAAAATTTTAAATTATTCTTTATTAAAGATAATTTGAAATTATTAATCTTTATATAATAGATAAACTTATAAAAGAACAAAGATTCAAAGCAAACCAGAAGGAGGGAAAAGAAATATATATAAGTATGAACAGGCTTTCCCCCCTTTTAGAATGGTGTTAAAGCTAAATTTTCTCTACTGGCAACAACAGAAAGTGATGAAAAATTACTACGAATACTGGTATTTGAATTTGTAACATGAATCTTATTATGTTCATGGAAAGTAACATAGTTATTACCATTATTACCGTTACCATTACTACCAATTTTCTTCATCGGTAATGGTGTCAAATTCCCACCACCAAGAATATCTTCAATTTCTTTATCTTCTTTTAAACCCTTAATCTTTTCTAATTCATCACTTGTGTAATTAACCATAGCTCTACCTACAGTTTTCAATGGATAATTTGGGTCCAATTCACCATTGGCTAATGTCTTACCAATTTTAACATTAACACATTCCATTTCATGAAATTTATCCTCAACACCAATAATACCATGAACATCTAATCCACCAGTAATCACATCATCTTCCACCTCATTTTCATTTTCATTATTATTTGGGATCCTTTTTTTATGGTTCACTTCAGGATTACTGATTTGAACCATACCTTTATCCTTATCACAATGATGATGATGATGGTTTTGTTTATGATGATTAACTTCCATATTCAATTGTTTGTAAGTCTTTTCATCAATAACAATAGATCCCTTTGTCACCAAACCATGTAAGATCCAAAATTGTCTTGATTCTAATCTTTTATCTGGATCATTAGCCAAGAATTTTGTATGTAATGGAATATTTAATCTTCTTAATTTATCAATCTCTTTATCATCATCTTTATCATTAATCGTATCAAAATCATTAGTCATATAAGAAAGAATAGTATCAATATTTTGTGGCATTTCACTATTAAGTATAATTGTATGAACACCTGAGTTTGTAGCTAAATCAGCTGCCACAATCTTAGTTTTCATACCGCCAGTACCAATATTTGAACCTGATCCATTGGAAATATTAACTCCATTCAATGGATTTTCATTTTCACCTTGTCCCAAATGTAAATTACGTACTGTTAATACAGGTTTTGCCAAGGGGTCAACTCTTGGATCATTTGAATAAAGACAATCAACATCAGTTAATAAAAACAGGAAATCCGCTTGTATTAATGCCGCAGTGACACCACTTAATGTATCATTATCACCAAATTCAATTTCACTAATTGATAATGTATCATTTTCATTCACTATGGGGGTAATACCCATATCTAATAATTCAATGATTGTATTTCTTGCATTTTTAAATTGTTTCCAATCCAAGATATCATTTCTAGTCAGAAGAATTTGTGCAATTTCTTCCTCATATTCTTGAAATAATGTATCCCATCTACCAATTAATTTACTTTGTCCAATAGCAGCAATAGCTTGTGTTTCAGAAACAGATTTAGGCCTCTTATTCATATTCATAACATTTAAACCCATGGCAATTCCACCACTAGAAACAATCACAATTCTATGACCCTGTCTTTTCAAATTAGTCACTGTCTCCACAATTCTAGTCATATTAGCCAACCTTAAATCCCTGGTATCGGCATCAATTAAGGAGGACGAACCTAATTTCAACACAATAGTGTATTTATTCTCATCACTTTTGTCTGCAATCATGATCCAAAAAGTCTAGTTATTATCGAAAGTCTAGTATATTTATAAGATCTATCTAATTATATATCCCTCCATTAATTGTCCTTTTATTTTCAATGGAAGGGAATAGAAATAAAGTCACAAATTTTGTGTATCTGCTGTTTTTAATGCCTGTTTATATACAAAATTTCACATTTGAAAAATCTTTAGTCACTTCAAAATACGTCATATTTCCCAAAGGGGTAACACCGAAAATTTTTTTGCGGGATGTCCGAAAACAGGACAAGAACAATAGATTTGCTCCTTTATGGCGTGATAAAAAATGATTTTATGATATTATGATATTGTCAGTAGTGGAAAGGTTGTCTTACGATGTGAAAAACGTCTCAAAAATGTGAGTAAAATTATTCGAAGTGATGTTATAATCGCTGAGGTCGCCATGACCCGTTTTAATGTTAGTATCAAACCATAGATCCAAGTCAGTTGAATGGTTTATACCATTATTATCAATTATCTTGTGGTTTAAAATCTTCAAAATCTTACCGTAATGACCCAATTTATCCACATTTGTAAGGGTTTTAAGACCATTTGTAGAACGTTGAGCTGCAGCTAAATATTCTTGTTTTGTAATTCTCATATATTTATCCTCTACAGCTTTATTTTCATATGATAACATCCCCGTTGTTTGATCTCTTACAAATGGTTGATCTCCAAATAATTGAGATTTAATCTCTTCATCATGGGCAATCTTAAACAACATGACTAATATTTTAGTCGCTGGACGGAAATTTTGAAGATGCTTAAATTTGGCACTTAAATTTGAGTTTGTTAATATCATAGCCATCAAAACCAATAAATGTTTAAATTTTTGAATCAATGTAGTTAATGCCTCATTAATATGATTGTTATTGTTGCTATTGTTGTTGTCTTCTGATGTGGTTTCATTGGCTTGACAGCATTCAAAATTTTGCAATCTTTGATATATGGAAAGTAAAATATCTAATAAATCTTCTAGTAGAGACATTTGTTTTTTAATAAATGGGAACTGATATTGTGATTCATATCTGTCTCGTGATGTTGCAAATATTAATATTATAATAGGGATAATAACTGTTTCAAATAATTTATTAAATTGTTTAGTGATTTCTTTAGCTTCTCTGAAATTTTCCCATTGTAAGAAAATTAAATATTCAAGAATTAATTTCATCTTATAATATTGTAATGCAACATCCACGTCTTCTAATTCTCTAAAGTTAAAGCTACGGAAATAGCCATCTAATGAATAGTGTTCTTGTAATGGAAGTTGTTTCCTAAGAATAAAATATTTCTTATCCATACCTTTTATAAGTGTGTTTATATCATTAATTGTGATTTCTTTTGTTTCATTATTATTCAAATATGTAATAATTTTAATTTGTGAAACCATAAAGTTATATTTATCAATATCATCATTATTAGCATCGGATATGTGGGTACGTTTACTTTCACAATAATCCATTGGTAATGTATTCACAATTAATAATGGGATCTTACCTTCAAATAAGTTTCTCTTTATATAATTATCGGAAATGAATTTCCAATATGGTTTCAAATCTTTATTATAATTGATGGACCTTTGTAATGAAAAGATAATATCTTCATTAAGAATTAATGCCTTCATATAAATTGGATCTTCATATTTGAATTCATTTAATATTTCCAATAATGCTAAGAATTCTATAATTTGTCTTGTAGTATCTTTCTTTTCGATATCGGTAGTTTGTTTTATTAATGTTTCTTTTATAACTAACAATGTGTATAATAAATTTTGCTGAAATAAATCAATAGTTTCCGTAATATCTGTATCAATTAAAGGCATGTCGCAGTATTTATCACAATAATAAAAATACATGATCATTGTAAGGAATTTACCAATAGATGCTAAGTTTGAGTGGCTAAATCTATCAATAGGAATTTCAATTAAATCATTGGAAATTCTATTACAAATTCTTAATTGATCAATAATTCCATCAGCCTGAAAATCTACATAAAAATGTAAAATCGGATACAAAATTGAATTCAATTTGGACATTGGAGAAGAACAATCTTCAAAAATTCCAGACATCATTTCACTGCTTAGTAAAACCAAATGATCCGGTTTGTTGACACCAGTCACATTTAATTTTGGATTAGTATCAATATCTCTTACCTGATATTTTGTATGTAAATATGCACTTAATGTTGGAACAAAATTAAATTTAGTAACATTAATTAAATGTTTATAAAAATCTAATAAGAAATTATCACGTAAAATAATAAAATTTCTTTGTAATTTACTGTTTGGATTTTCCTTAATTAAATTATTAATAGTTAAATCTGTTGATTGAAGATTTAAATAATTATTGATAGTGGGGACTAATTTAGGTAATGATGTATCATTAGCTAATGCCATTTCATCTATTGGATTTAACAATAAGAAAGGGATCTTAATTTCATTTAATTTATCCTCAATGCCATTGGAGTTTATTCCAGTGGAGGTAGAATTTTCCAATTTTCTTTTCTTGGTAATTTTCTCGTCATTTTCATCCCGTTGTGGTCTATCACTATCATCAACATTGCCAAATTTTAATTGATAATGTGATAATTGTAAATATCTATCTTTCAAAAATTCCATTTCCTTTAAAAGAATCTCCTCTTGTGAGTAAACAGAAGTCATTAAGTCAAAAAATACAGGTGTTGGCTGGGATAGAACTATTGTGTCTGTATCAAAAGATTTCTTACTTGAATTTTTCTTATTCCTAGTCTGGGCAGTAGTGTTATCATCTTTAACCTTATATGCATTTGTAACATCTGCAGGATTAAACAAATGTGGTAAAGAGTTTAAATTGGCATTCAGCAATTGTACTCGAGTGTTATGTTGTTGACCATTAATATCCACATCACTAACCATATTATCTATCTTAGTATTAAAGAATATTTCATTTACTTCTGGTTCATCTTCTTTCTCTCTTGGGAAAGAAGTAAAATTTGGTTGCTTCACATATTTCGGTATATATGATTCCTGATTATAATTATGGGTTCTCAATGGAATATTAACAGGTGTTGGAGCGTTAATATTCAAATTATTATATTTCCTAATTTCAAAATTGACACCATTATTATTATTACTGTTCTTTGTCTTATTCAATGGCGATGCCCCACTTAAACCTTGTAATCTCATAGTAGACATAGTACCACCCTCTTGTTGTTGTAGTGGTTGTGGTAGCTCATGAACCCTTTGAATTGGTGGGGTCACAATAGTACCAGAAGAGGAAGATGTGGATCCAATAAATTTGGTTGTAGTTGAGGTAAATTTTTTCTCTGGATATGTACATTCTGGTTGATTTCTCTTGACACAATTACCACAACGTGGTTTCATTCTATCACAACCAATTTTCCTTTGACGACATTGTCTACAAGCTGGTGATTTTTTAGGTCTTGATACTTTATCACTCATTATTGAAACGGGAAGCGGCGGATTCCTTTATTAACGAAAAGTTTTATTATAGACAGGACCCCGATGATTAAAGCAAAAACAAAGCAAACACACACACGCACACGAAGGGAGGAGGGGGGATTGTTGTTCAATGTGTTGTTGTCTGGGTGGGGTGGGAAAGAATTGATCTGTTGTGTTTGTTGATTACAAGTTCTTCAACTTCTTCTTGCAATATTAAAT
Organism: Monosporozyma siamensis; assembly: GCA_003708905.3. Classification (NCBI taxonomy): domain Eukaryota; kingdom Fungi; phylum Ascomycota; class Saccharomycetes; order Saccharomycetales; family Saccharomycetaceae; genus Monosporozyma; species Monosporozyma siamensis. The sequence goes on from PPOL03000004.1 coordinate 90,281, forward strand.
TCCTGTGGAAAGAAAATGGACGTTCAGGGTAAATCCTTCGATATAACGTATAGAGATTATATATAAAATATGGGATATACAGGTTAAAAGGAACTACAATTCGTCACGGTTGGACTTCTTGGAGTTGTTAGAGCCATCTACAATTTCACCAGACGCGGTAATGGTGACTGGTTTCAATGGTTTGTCTCTTCTGTCGGTGTTGACAGATTCAATGTATTTCACAACATCCATACCGTCAATAACTTCACCAAAAACCACATGTTTCCCATCTAACCATGGACATGGCACAGTGGTGATAAAGAATTGAGAACCGTTAGTGTTTGGACCAGCATTAGCCATAGATAATCTACCTGGTTTATCATGTTTCAAAGAAAAGTTTTCATCTGGGAAACGGGCACCATAGATTGATTTACCACCAATCCCAGAGTGATGAGTGAAATCACCACCTTGAATCATGAAATTTGGAATGACACGATGGAATGTAGAGTCTAAGTAACCAAAGGATGGATCTTTAGAGATGGCTAATTGATAGAAATTTTCCACTGTCTTGGGGACGACATCACCAAATAAACCAATGGTGATACGACCAATAGATTTATCATCGTGAGTGAGATCGAAGTAAACTTTGTGAGTGATCGCAGGGGAATCAGTGTCAGCAGCAGCGGCACCACTTGAACCTGCAACTAAATGGGCTAAAAATATAGCAAAAATGGCAATGTAACCACAGAAACGGTTTAAAGAAAACATGTTTGATAGTGTATCTGTTGTTACTGTGATAGGGGAAAACCGACTAGACAGAATAAACCTATTGAATATACACAAACCCGTCCTTACAAGTGTTCTTTCCAAGTGGAATCTTCAAAAGAGTCTCTGCAAAAGGAAACTTGGCAGTAAATTTTCAGCGTCCAGGAGGGTAATGCTGAGTGAAGTTTCCACAGCCATGTAAAGACATAGACAAGGGAAAGCCGTAGTGAGAGTAGTGGGTTATTGTGGAATGGTATTATATCAGTGAGGCCTTGAGTTTGTATTGGGATTGATCTTTTTATAAATATTACTGTAAGGTTTCCTTGACTTCCCATCATTAAGCGGGTCTTGTCAAGTGGTTAGGGAACACATTAAAATACCTACAAAGTTAAATAAAAGGCTGTATATGTTCGAAATACATTAAAAATACTTAATTAAGAGAATAGTATCACAGGGAGTCATATATTTCTCATTTCTTGTAAATTTTTGTTTTATGTTTAGTTCCAACATAAGAATTATTGTAGATTCTCTCTTTCCATCTTTATATTAGAAGCTAATACCACCTAACCTAAAATAAACAATTTTTTGTAAAGCAGTAACACCGGCTTGTAAAGGCATTATAAAAACAGTAGATGAAGTTTACAGCTGGGTTACCCTATATAAAACTGTTTTAACCCAAATGTCACAATATTAGATGAACTCTTCAAGTCAAAAATCCAATTTTATCTATTACTTACACTATATACTGTGTCTCACCCCTCCAATCCATGGATAAAAATATATATCTACCTAGACATACACAAAACTATGCTACCCATTTCTTCATTTCTGGTCTTTGAGACAAAAATTCTTTCAATTGTTTTGTCAATGTAATTGCCTCCTCTCTCATTTGTTTTGTAGTCCTCTCTACTCTTTGTTCATCAGGTTTCAACATTCTAGATTGTGTTAAATCTCCCTCCCTCGCAGGCAAACTCTTATCATTCATTTCATTTTGTTTCTCTAATTCTTTTCTTTTCACTCTCCCACCTGCATTATAATAATGTTCACGTCTTTGTTCCCATGTCCAAGAATCAATAAATTCGTAAATCTTATCCCCCATATTATGTAATTGAAATCTAGGTATAATATGGGTATGTAAATGAGGTACACTTTGTCCTGCCTCGGGTCCATCTTGAATAGCAATATTTATTGAATCTGCTTTATAATACCATCTAATAAATTGTTGTATTAATTGTATAGTATTAAAATAATCTTGGCTCTCTTGGGGGGTTAATTGTGACATGGCAATGACGTCTGTACGTAAGGGGACCACTAGAACATGACCTGGAATGATGGGTCTTAAATTGACCAAAGCAAAACAATGGGAGGTCTTATAAAACACTTGTTCAGTCACCAAGAATTTGCTAAAATATATTTGACCAGGCATTGTGGAATGTAAAGGGTTGTGTGAGAGAGTGTTGCTTTAATGTGTTTCTCTTCTTTATGATTTCCCCTTTCTTTGTATGTAAGTTGTCTAAAAGTTGCTCGAACAAAAAAAGAAAAGAATAAACCTTACGAAACCATAAATTATAATATTATTTTTGAATAAGTATATGCATAGGTATATAGTATTTTTTCTAATATATTGAATACAAACTGCCATCTTGATCTTCAATGGCGTTAATTAAATCTTCCACATCATCACTTTTCATATCCCAACCCAATTTTTCTGATACACGTAATGTCCTCAAACCTGGTAATCTATCTTCTAAGATTGCAATAGTAAAATCATCAGGATGAATCTTTGAAGCCATACCTAATCTACCACTTGATTGTAATATCAAAGTCTTTAATGGACGTTTAAAATTTTCCATCTTAGTTAACATATATTCTGAAAATGTCCATTTAGTACAATAATCGATCATTAGTTGAATAGTGATTAAATTGGGACAATATCTGAATATAAAATCAAGTGAATTATCTCTTAAAGAGGGCATAGGATAAAAAAATAATAACCTTTTTAAATTGTTCCCAACTTTATCCAAAATCACATAAATGGATTGTTCATCTAATTGTGGGCAATCAGAAAATTCTAATGTGGTGATAGTCATTGGCCAATGTGTAGTTCTTACAAATTCATTTGTTAACCCACCACTTAATTTCAAATATTGTAAATTTGAAGGCCATTGGAATCCATCTTCACAACCTTCACAATCAATAGAACTTCTTGGGAATGATAAATGTGTTAATGATTTAAAATTTTTAATTGCAGCAAATAATTCTTTTAATTTAACCGTCTCTGAGACTAATCCCAAATCCAAATATTTTAAATTATGACATGATTTTAATGAAATTAATGGAGTATAGCCAAAACTTGTCTGTGGTGCAATGAATTGGATTAAATTTTTTGAACATCGTCGTAAAAGTTTCGAGACATATGAATTTTTACCACTTTGCATGATTGTCGAGAGATCTAATTCATATACCATATCACCATTTTTCTTTTTCCTATCCATACCCAATGAATCGACAAAGGTATGGAAATTATAAGATGCTAATTTTGGAGAATGATATAAGATGGGTAATGAATATTGATACCATTGGCGACACACGAGACAAAATTCCATCGGTATCACTTGTCTTATCTTACTCTTCCTTCCACTCTTTATGGATTTTTTATCCTCTTTATATGGGATAGTAGATGCAAACTGTATGATAAGTTTTTGTAATTCCCATGGTAGTGCCATATCACCACCATCATGGTTATAATTCGACACCAAGGGAATAGAATCTTCTCTTTCTGACATTGATGTAGTGTATAGATCCAATTTACGCATAGAAGATGTGACAGATGAAGATGGGGATTGTCTAGATAATGAGACTTTAAAAAAACCTTCACCTGCCACATACTTCCTGTAAGGGGCAGTTACCTTCTTTGGTCTGGACTTGTTGGCCATTTTGCACTGATGTTGTACGAATCAATAAATAATTTGACTGGATTAATATGTTATGCCACATAAACATGGGGGGGTTATAGATATCTCTAGCCTGTTGTTGTTCTATAATCACAGCAGTTGCTGTCGTTGGATTGCAACAGCCGTCAAAAGCAAGAAAAAAAAAAATTAAATGGCCATCGCTGGACAAAAAAGAAAGGAAACTGTTCTAACCGAGGTTCGAACTCGGGACCTTTGCCGTGTGAAGGCAACGTGATAGCCACTACACTATTAGAACATGTTTTCTATGTTTTCGGAGGTTTGTCTTGCGGTTGGTATGACAGGGTGGTGAGCTTGTGGGTTGGGGACGTTTACAGTGGTGTTTGGTGGGTTATGCTGTGGGGGTAGGGGTATTATGACTACGTTACGTTTTAATTGTTAGTGTGAACATTTAAAAGTACCTTTATCTGGTCTTTGTAAGGGGTAGAGCCAAATTTTACCATTTTTTGTTCCATGTGTTTTTCTTTATCTGAAGGATATTTTCTTGAGACAAAGTAGTTTGAGCCCATTCTACACTCAGTTGTATGTAAGGTCACCTCCGCATACTTTAAAAAGGGAAACAACCTGAATACAGTTGAATTCATGTTAAAAGTCTACAGTATATACATACACAATTTATATCAATTGGCTAGTCTACTTAACAAATCTTGAATATTACTAGTCACAGAGGTCTCTTCACCATTATCTTGTGCTTCCTCATTCGATTCTTCCTGGCCATCTACGATATATTCTTCTTCTTCACCATCATTCGAAGCCTTAAGTTTCTTTTCTAAATGATTGTCATCACCATATGAAATAATATTGTTTTCATCAAATTGTCTTTTATTTATTTCTGCCACCTCACTGTCGTTGTCCTTCCCTTTGTTACTTTCACTATCATCATCACTACTATTATCACTGTCACTATCACTATCACTATCATTCCCACCATAACTAGGCAGAACATCATCATCAATCTGTTCAGCACTACCATTCATTTGAATCTTTGATGGATCCTTTGAATCTAACGCAAATTCAATTTCATTCAACAGAACACGATCTTGTTGTAAAGATTTTTCTTCCTCATGTAACAAAGATTGTAATTGTTTGATTAATTCTTGTCTGTTCCCCATTGACTCCGTTATAGTGTCTTGTGTCACTTTAGCAATCTTTGTCACTGTATGGAAATTCTCCTGGTACACAACACTATTACTATCAAGATCATTAATAGCATTATCAAATCTAGCCTTTAATGCTGGAATATTATGTTTATTTTTGTTTAATTTTTGATATAACTCAACAACAGGTTTTATATTAGATGTAATTGGTGTAGAGGTGGCGGTAGGAGAAGTATTACTGTTAGTTTTATGAGTTGATACACTGGATGATGCCACATTTTGTAAATTGGCCTTAATTTGGTCCAAATTATTTTGATTAAACACTTTTCTTTGATTCCAAATGTTAACCACTCTTTCCAATTTACCTTGTAATTCAGGTGGGAAATAAGAATATACAACAGGTAAAGTATCTACTAAAATCTTAGCAAATGCATCTTGAAACTGCCCGATTCCTTGACTTTTCCCCTGTTGCACAACATGATTGACAAGATAAACCGCTAAAAGACGTTTTCTATCTGGTAAATCACGTTGTGTCACATACTGTTTCCATGTTTGGGCAATGGCTTCAGAGTCTCTATATTGTGATAATAACCATTTGGCAGAAGATGAAATTGATTCTTGTGAATCGTGTAAATGTTGTAATTTCCCAATAAATTGATCGGGGGAAAATGACATTGTAGAATTCTGTGGTATGCTCCAAATTAAACGTTTATGGACGAGTGATGTTGCTTGTTCGTCCCTATTGAAAGGTGGGGTTTCTCACTGTTTCTTTCTTTAAATTTCAACATTTTCTTATAAAATTGAAATTAAGAGAATTTGATTAAAGATGGGCGGATAACTTCCACTTTTGATTAAAGAAAGTCATAATACAACTAGCTAGAGACTCTCAACAAAAGAATGCTATATGCTAAGAAATGGCTACACAAAATAATAAACGGGTGAAATTAGAAACCCCCAAGAATTTGCAAGAAGTCAACGATGAAATCGCTAAATTGAAACAACTCTTCTTTAGAGTTAACACCATTTACACTTTTCTAATGTGTAGGAAACATGTTATCCCCACGTTTGACACTATTGTGAGGCCGGTACAGAATGCTTTGAAAAGAGAAGTGACTAAATTGGATTTGGCTAAGATTGTAGCTATATTACCTAGGGATTGTGAATATAAATATATTGATGAGAATCAGATTCAAACTGAAACGAAAAAATTTGATTTTGATCGTGGTGGGTATCAACAGAAGGATAATGATATTTTTGAATTAAAACCTAATGATCAAGAGTTTGATGAGGACTTGATTAGATCGACACAATTGTTAATTTTTGAATTTATTGATGGGAATATGAAACGGTCATGGATTGCAAATAATGAAGGGGATGAGTCTTTCTCAAATAAAAATAATTCTATTAAGCTGCCGACTTTCTCACTGGAAGAAATGAAGAAAATGATTCAAAAGAGAGCTGAAAGGTTTAATACAAATCTACAAAAATTTATTGACAAGCAAAAGGAACTTAAGTTGGATCCATCTGTGGAATTGATTAAATTGGCTACAAAATTCCTACCCAAGGAAAAGGATTATATTGATCCTATTGAAGCTATGATGAATGCTAAAGAAGTTAAAGAAGATAAGATATTAATTGATGAAGTGTCAGGAATGACAAGACCTTCTATAGAATCAATGATAAATATCTTACAAAAGATGGATACCTATAATGGTCAAATTAAACAAGATTTTATAATACCTGCCAAGACTGCTACTTATGGTGAACTTTCATTTGATTTAGCTCCAGAAATATTTCAAGCTTTAGACCATGATAAATTTTATTCACATCAAGCAGATGCATTAAATGCCATTCATCAAGGTCAAAATGTTATCATCACCACATCAACATCTTCGGGGAAATCTTTAATTTATCAATTGTCTGCCATTGACATTTTATTAAAGGATCCTGAATCAACATTTATGTATATTTTCCCCACAAAGGCTTTAGCCCAGGATCAAAAGAGATCCTTTGAATCAATTATAGCCAAGATCCCACAATTAGCAGATATTCATGTTAACACATATGATGGTGATACTGAACAAGCTGATAGACGTGAAATTAGAGAAAAGGCAAGAGTGATTTTTACCAACCCAGATATGATTCACACAAGTATATTACCAAATCATATTAATTGGAAACATTTTCTTTACAATTTGAAAATTGTCGTTGTAGATGAATTACATATTTATAAGGGACTTTTTGGTTCTAATGTGGCTTTGGTAATGAGAAGGCTGTTAAGGATTTGCCAATCATTTTATCAAAATATAGATTTAAGATTTATCTCTTGTTCTGCAACTTTAAAACATCCAATTAGACATATGCAAGATATTTTTGGTATCTCTCAAGTTAAATTAATTCATGAAGATGGTTCACCAAGGGGGCCCAAGAATCTAGTCCTTTGGAATCCACCTGTACTGGGGCAACATATCAGAAAGAGAGAAAATTTTATCAAAGAAAGTGCTTTAATTCTAGTACAATTAATTTTACAAAATGTAAGAACAATAGCATTTTGTTCTGTTCGTCGTGTATGTGAATTACTAATGAAGGAAGTGAGGAATATTTTGGAAGAAATTAATCAACGAGAGTTGCTGACAGATGTAATGGCATATAGAGGCGGATATTCACCTGCCGATAGACGTAAAATAGAAAGAGAAATGTTTCATGGTAATTTGAAAGCTGTTATATCGACAAATGCTCTGGAATTAGGTATTGATATTGGTGGGTTGGATGCAGTATTAATGTGTGGATTCCCATTGTCATTGGCTAATTTCCATCAACAGAGTGGTAGAGCTGGTAGAAGAAATAATGATTCTTTAACTCTCGTTGTGGCTAGTGACTCACCAGTCGATCAACATTATGTGGCACACCCAGATATTTTACTAGATTTTGACAACACTGAAGCATATCAAGATCTTATCCTTGATTTTAGTAATCAATTAATTTTGGAAGGTCATATTCAATGTGCTGCATTTGAATTACCTATTAATATAGAAAGAGATAAAGAATATTTTGATGAAGAGTGTTTGACAAAGATATGTAATGAAAAATTATTTTATAATGAAGAAGGGTATCACACAAGTAATAGTTTCTTACCATGGCCTTCAAAAAATATTTCATTGCGTGGTGGTGAAGAAGATATGTTTGCTGTTATAGATGTAACCAATAATAGGAATATTGTTATTGAAGAAGTAGAGACTAAAAGAACAAGTTTCACATTGTATGATGGTGGTATTTTCATTCATCAAGGTTATCCATACTTAGTTAAAGAAGTTAATCCAGATGAAAAATATGCTATGGTCCAAAGAGTGGATGTCGATTGGGTCACCCAACAGAGAGATTACACCGATGTAGACCCACAATTGATTGAGATGGTTAAACCATTAAGAACTAGTGACACTCCAGTATATTTTGGAAAGATGAAAACCACAATCATTGTCTTTGGTTTCTTTAAAGTTGATAAATATAAGAGAATTATTGATGCCATAGAGACTCATAATGACCCTATTGTTTTTTATTCTAAGGGATTATGGATAGATATTCCAGCAAGAGCTCTGGAACTATGTCAACAAAAGGAATTAAATTTGGCTGGTGCTATTCATGCTGTACAACATGGTATTATGGGTATTTTCCCGAGATTTATCGTGGCAGGTGTAGATGAAATCGTCACTGAGTGTAAAGCACCAGAAAAAGAATTTGCTGAAAGACAAACTCAAAGGAAAAGACCTGGTAGATTAGTGTTTTATGATTCAAAGGGTGGTGAATATGGTTCTGGGTTATCGATTAAAGTGTTTGAAAATATTAATGAAATATTGGATGCAACTTTGAAAAGAATAGAAGAATGTCCTTGTACTGATGGGTGTCCTAATTGTGTTGCCGGTGCATACTGTTCAGAAAATTGTCTTGTATTATCTAAACCGGGATCTTTAGTTCTTTTACACTCGATCCTAGGTCACAAGGAGGAATATTTCCTTGATAAGATTAAAGATGGACCAGAACCCAACATGCCTGACATTAAAGTTGAAACCATCGAGCCTGTCCATGATCATGTCAAGTTTGCTCCCAGTTTCAAATTGGTTGATGTTGAAGATGACTAGGAGTGGTTTGATGCTTTATTACAGTACATATTTATTAATTACATATTTTTTTTATATAGGCATATCCTTTCAAGACATTAAGGTATTGACAGCCCAACTAACACTTAATGTTCTCAAATCAGTGTAAGTTTGACCTACCCCAACAAACAGAATTGGGATCCCCGTGGCATACACCATATTTACCATAGTACCTAACATTTCCCCAACTGTATCACATTTAGATATGATGAAAAAATCTAGATTCCTTACTTTACCAAATGCATCGTTGAAATTCTTAGCTTGTTGTACAGAGTCAGTACCAACTAATGCTTCACCTACCATAATAATCTTATCTGGTTTTGCCTGTTCTGCAAATGCCTTTAATGGAGACATTAATGTGGCATCATTATGTCTTCTCCCAGCAGTATCCATTAATACAATATCGAAATTTTGATCATGAGCATATTTAATGGCCTGTTTGGCAATCTTAGTTACTAGATCAGAGCCACCATACCCAGCTTCAAATAATTCGACGTAATCATTACCTGATTTACCTCTTCTATTCTTAGAACCTCTTACGTGTGATTCATCTGTTAACTGAGCTAAGTTTTCTACATGCACTCTTAATTGTTCCACAGCACCAGATCTGAAAGTATCACATGCGACAATTAATACTCTTAAATTATTTTGTAATAACCAAAAGGCTAATTTAGATAAGTTTGTTGATTTACCAACCCCATTGACACCAACCACAGAAAACACGTATGGTTGTTTCTTACCATCTTTATCCTTTTTACTTAATTTTTCTTGTATATCGTGTAATAAATCAACAGAAACACCAGGTGTTAAGATCTTTGTTAATGTTCTTGATAGGGATTCTCTAGCAGTATTCTCTACAGATGTCCAATTTGCAGTCTTAGACCCCACAAGATCTCTGCTAACTTGCTCTGTCAAATAATCAGCTACTTCAGGCGCCACATTTTTGGAAACCAGTTTTTGTCTTAGTTTGTCTAAGACAGAAGATAAATCATTGTCAGTAATTGTCTTATTACCTAAAAATTTCCTTTGAAGGAAACCAAAGGCTTTATCAGTGTAACTATTACTGCCTTTTTGTTTAGTATTTGCATGTGTTTCCTTTTGAGTCGATAGTAAATCATCAATCTCTTTAATTAAAAATTCACCATTAGCTGTTCTATTGCCAAATGCGTCTTTGTCTACATTAGCAACTTCTTGTTGCTGTTGTGGCTGGCTTCCAGCTGAAGCCTTATTATTACGACTCTTGTTAGGATCGGAGAAATCTAGGGAACCGGAATCATATGCAGCAGTGTCTTCCATTATCCCATCTCTACCCCATTTTCTTCCTCCAGAGGTTGATTTGTGAGTTTGCTTCTTATTCTTACCACTATGTTGCTGGTTAGTATTTTTGGCAACACTAGAGGCTCCAAGATCACTTGGAGTTGGAGTACCCATAGAATATCTTACAGATTCCTCATATTTGGTTCTTAAATATTTATCAAATTTGGCTATCACATCATCCAATTCGTTCAATATGTCGTGTTGATTTCTAATATTTTCAGAAATATTGTATGGAATGTCCAGAGACTCCCATAATGCTAAGGTCAAATTTAAAGTGTCTTCAGCTTCTTGATTCAATTGCAAAGTTTGTTCCGCGTATGTGATAACGAAGTATAAGTCAGGTTGTTTAGCCACATAGAACATCACACAAAATGACCGACCATTGGGCTTGTTACTATCAGGTCCAACATTAACTAAGTTGTATTTCCCATTAATTGTATCACTATTTGTCACAGGGGATATAATCAAACGGTTTAAGAAAGCATTTATCTGTGTCTCAGCAAACTTCTTCCCCACACAATTAAATTGATAAATAACTTGCCCTTGAGGGGTAAAAATAGTTAATTGTTCAAACATGGTTTGTTCTAATAATTCCTAGTTCCAATGGTTTTATGCAGCTCTGTCTAGTGGGAGGAAGTCCAGTGTCAAAGTTGTCACTAAAATCTCAACGAGTTTATCTTTTTCAGCTGACATTTTTGTTTTCCCCTGCCCAGAGATTGAAAAATTTAGGCCGGCGCTGCAAAGAGTGACACAAATTCCAACCTGAAACTTGAAAGGAAGCATTGCAATCTCAACCTAAATAACATCTTAATGCGAAGAACTGTTGAATAAATAATCAAATAAAATGTCGTAATAAAAATTGTAATAATGATATATACTTATTTGTGACTAAAATTTCTCTGTGAAAGCCTTTCTTGTCCAGTCCAACAATTTATCCCAGACAATGACATTAGCGTTGTGGTATCTGATAGAATGGTCTGAGTCTGGGAAGACATGGACATCATAATTATCTATTCCTGCTTGGTTCAACTGGTCTAAGAATACCAAGGAATGTTGGAAGTGAACGTTGTCGTCTCCCGTACCATGCATTAATAAGAACCGTTTAGCTTGTGCAATTGAAGTGACATTCTCTACACGAGCCTTCTTATATCCTTCAAGATTTTCCTGTGGTGTATACATATAACGTTCAGTGTAGACTGAATCATAGAATCTCCAGTCAGTGACAGGAGCCACAGCTAACCCATATTTGAAGGTGTTACCTGCATCTCTTTCCAAAGTCTTCAAAGTTAAATATCCGCCATAGGACCACCCAAAGATGGCTATCCTGTCTGAATCAACAAACTCCTTCTCTGAATAGGTGGAAGCAGCGCTAATTTGATCTATGGATTCATATTCACCCAAGTTACCACGTACTAAGGATCTAAATGAGATACCTTTATAACCAGTCCCCCTTCCATCAACTATCACTACAATGGCGTTCAATTGAGAGGCAATAACTTCATTGAATCCAACAGAAAATGTTTGTATAGCTTGTTGAGAGTTTGGACCACCATATGGGTAGAAAAATACAGGATAATAATTTCTTAAACTTGAATTGAATCCGTCAGGAAGGATTTCCATTGTGTTAACAATAATGTTATCCCCATTATTATCTTTCCCTAAGTTTAATTTCTTAAATACCCTTTTTGGAATGCTATATAATTTCAATCTTTCCTTCAAGACCTCATTTTCTTCTAAGTAATAAAGTGTTTTACCAATTTTGTTCCCCACTAGTTCATCCTCTTTATTGCTTTTAGAATTCAACTCAATAATCTTTTGATATGGAACATCTGGACCTTGATAGGTCAACAAAGCAAATTTATTACTGGCTGAAAAAGTTATTCCATAAACCCCAGGTCTTGATGTATCAGTAACTTCATGGATCATTTTTGGTTCATCTATATCAACATAATAAAGGTGTCTTTCGTTTGAGGCCTTCTTAGTAGCTTGGAAATAAACTCTCCCCAAATCATCATCAAATGCAATTGGCCCCTCTACTACTTCCCATTCTCCACTAGTCAAAACAACTGGATCTGTAGTTGTAATAGTGGGGAAGTAAACTAAGTGGTTATAACCATTCACAGGTTTCAAATCAACATATCCATCATGATCTCTACCCTTTGTCTCATTCTTGGGAATATACATAGTATTATGAGTAATTTCCCACCAACTACCATTGGATGCTTCTGATCTTACTACAACAGTCTTTTGTTCGTTAACATCAACGGAAATAACATCCAAGATATCGGAAGAACGATCTGTCATCTTAGCAATTAAGTTACTGTTACCGATCCATTTCACTTCAGTAATCAAAGGTGAGTCAGAACCATGTATTTTATTAATGTGACCTTGATACGAGGAGCAATCTTCAATGTTATACAGTAACAACTCCACTTTGGGGTTTGGAGTACCACTCTTTGGATATTTAATACTTCTCATCTCTGGGTATTGTACAAATTCATCCTGTACAAAATATGGGATAGTATACTCTTCCACATTAGTTTCATCAATCTTTAAATATGCTAAATGTTTACCATTGGGTGACCACCAAAGGGTTCTATCATCTTCAAAGACTTCTTCTTCATAAACCCAATCAGGTTTACCATTGAAAATTTGGGAACTTCCATCATTTGTAATTTGTTGTGTGGTTTCCCCGCTTAAAGTCGAATAAAGATAAATATTATTATCTTGAATATAAGCGATATCAATAGAATTTGGGGACCATTCGGCAAGTGCAATTGAGTCACCAATATGTTGAATTGATGAATCATCCTCATCAAAGACAAGGTAAGTAGCAAAACTTGAATGTCTCCAATTTTGCAATGAATTGGTCTTAATTAATAATTTATTCAAATCAGGAGATGCTTTAATGGATTCCACAGTTAGATTACGACCTTCATAAGTGATATTCTTACCTTCAAACAATACTTTAGAGTAATTAGCATCACTAACAGATTTAATTTGATAGGTATCGTTAATCAAAGTAAAATATAAGCCCATGTCACCTTCACCCAAATCATTATTTAACCATTGTAAAGTATGGAATTCTGGAGTGAAAGTCTTGTTTCTAGTATGATTAAAGGATACTTTAAGAAGACCATCTTCAGTAATAAATGGGTTAGGTAATCTATATGTATCATTTGAGAGGTCTCGTTTACCATTATTCTTGTGGTCATGATCCTTGTCGCCACCGTGGGGACTTGAAGGGTTTAAAGAAGAGATGGATTTTATCAATAACACTGACCCCCACACAAGCAACAAACCAATGATTCCAAGCCTGATATACTTGTCTAATAACCTTCTTCTGCCAAATTGGAAGTGGGAATCTGGTATTCTCTCGATTTCTTCCTCTTCTCGAGGTTCTTGTGGAGGTAAAGTTGTCTCGGCACCTACAACTGGGGCCCCTTGCTCCCTGGCAACTGGCTGTTCACTATCAGTCATTGAAAACAGCTACGTCAGTTCTGTCTACTTAACTTTGAAAGAGATCTACCATGTTGTAAGAGTAAGTTGCAATAATAAGGTACTAAAGCCTTACCCTTTAAAAGGAAATAATTTTTCATCTCTATTGAAATTGACTATATAATGCTCTATATAAGAAAGAGATTACAAAAAGATTTGACCTTCCACAACGGTCAATGCATCACCACCGACGTGGTAGGTTATAGAGTTGTCGTTGTGGAACTTCACAACACCTTGGATTTGACCATTTCTGCCCATTCTACCACCTTGAGTGATCTTAATTTCAGTGGTCTTATTGACAATGTCAAGTTCCTTCAAGTATCTGATAAAGGATAAAGCACCACTACCACACACTGGATCTTCTTCAACTTGTATAACTGGGGCGAATGCTCTCATTTCGTACTCGTTAGTAGTACCTTGTTTCTTACCACCAAGAATGATCCCTGTGTGATCATTAGCAGCAGAGATTTGAGTGATCTTGGCATAATCTGGGTTGGAATTGTAGCAAGTGGCTGCTTCATCTACTAAGATAACCACCCAGTTGGGTCCCACTTTCAATAATTTTGGTGTTTCGATAGCAGTAACATCCAAAGCTTGACAATATTCCTCAGCTACCTGGGATGGAATATCCTCGACAATAGTTTGTTCAGCTTGGAAAGAGATTAAATTATCACTCACAGATAATTCAACAATACCAACACCACATTCTTGATAAACAACATCCTTCTTACCAATGTTGTCAGTAAATTCTAAAAAGGCCTTACAGGACCCAACGGTTGGGTGGCCGGCAAAGGGTAATTCATTCTTTGGAGTAAAAATTCTTAATTTATAATCATATTTATCACTAGAGGGTTTGAAAAGGAATGTAGTTTCGGATAAATGAGTCCAATTGGCCACAGCTTGTAATTGTTCAGTGCTTACTTGAGATTCTTCAATACCCATACAATTGATCACGGCAACTGGATTACCCTTGAAACCTTCACTGGTGAAGACGTCGACTTGTTTGAAAGGTAATTTGAAAGGCATGGCTGTTTATTTTCTGGTACTTTAAGTTGTGGTAACCGCTTATTTGATCCAATTGAGTGGTTTGTTGCAAGCTTGAAGCAGCTGTGGCAAGACGGCCTTACAATGCCCTTTTTATACACTTTTCTAGTGCCATACGTTGAATTTCACAGTAAGCAACCACTAAGAAAAAAATGCCTTGTGAGTCATATGACCAAGAAGTTGTTAAACAAATGCGGAGCTCTTGTTGTACCACATCCATGAGTCAGATATGATCGACTTTCTATGCCTTCCATAATATTAAACTGCACTTACTATACACTTATGTTTATATTAATCGTTCGTTATAAATATTTCCTATCCAACCCAAATTCTAATTCTTTCTCCAGATCCAACATTTCATCATTGTTACCGACAGAACCAGCGTCTCTTGATGATTCACGAGAGTCCATAGTCATGGGAGATGCCAAGGGATTCTCTTGTGGTCTTGGTGGGTAGTCTGCTTCATTCATGGTGGGTAAATTGTCTGCATTAATCCCAAATGCATGTAGTGACTCATTCATTGATCTACGTTTAATTTCATCTGCCTCTTGTAATTGCTGCTGCTGCTGTATTTCTTCTTGCTGTTGTTGTTGCTGTTGCTGCTGCTGCTGCTCTTCTTCTAACAGTGGTTGTCTTACAAACCTCCTGAAATCATGCACTTCATCAATAACCATTTGCCTTAAATCTTTCATATCATTAACAGCTTCAAAGCTAAACTCAAACTTCTCACTACATACAGGTTCATCCGCTGGATCATGCCATATGGAAAGATATGGATGTGCCAATGCTTCATCGACAGTAATTCTATCCTTTGGATCAAAAGCTAACATTCTTTCCAATAAATCCAATGCTTGTGGATTGGCATCAGGGTATAAACTAACAAAGGGAACCTTTGGAATGAACCCCAATTGATGAATATAATCTTGTACATTTCTTGATCCGATACGTCTTAAAGTTTCATCTGGTGGAGTACCAAGGACTTGTAATATTCGATTTAATTGATTTACATAGTCTTTCCCCTTGAAAATTGGTTTACCACCAAGGAATTCAGCTAAGATACAACCAGTAGACCAAACATCAATGGCTTTTGTGTAACCTTGGTAACTTAACATGATTTCAGGGGCACGATACCATCTTGTAGCAACATATTCAGTCAAGAATTGGTTATTTTCTACAGGATTTTCAGAATAACCTCTAGCTAGACCAAAATCACAAATTTTCAATTGACAATCTGCATTGACTAATAAATTCCCTGGTTTCAAATCACGGTGTAACACATCTGCTGAATGAATATATTTTAAACCACATAGAATCTGGTATGTGAAACTTTGATAATGTGCATCAGTTAAAGGTTGATTTGATTTGATAATTTGGTGCATATCACACTCCATTAGCTCCTCATAAAGATAAAGACCATTAAATGTTCCATCTGGATAAAACACAATATCTGTATCGTACAGACAAGTAATATTCTTATGGCCTCTAAAATGTCTCAACAATTTCAGTTCACGTAAGGATCTCTTACACAGTAACGTCTTAGAGAATACATTAGTCACCTTCTTGATGGCAACTGTAGTATCTTCTACGGCCTCTGAGAACCTGGCAGAACATACAATCCCATATGCACCATGTCCAATTTCTTTAATCAATTGAAACCTTCTGTCTACGGTGAAATCCTGGTTGAAGACTTTAAAAGTATGTCTTTCCACCTGTTCTTCCATTTTTGTTCCTGGATCTTCTTAAAGATTTGCCTGTGTCTATATACAAAAATAACGATGTGATCACCAGAAGACACAAACCGTGGGTTAAATATAATGCTTCGGAAAAGGGTTCTCACCGTTTGATTTCCTTTCCTTGCACGTTGAGTTGTTTCTATAAATAAATTTCACTTTTTGGATCCCGTGCAGTGAAATTTTGTGTGAAAAATTTGGTGCCAGTTTCTCGAGGCTTGTAAAGAGTGGCTTTTATAGTGGGATTGCCATCAGGATGTTGACACGGTTTCCAAGCCTTTGTAGAAGTCTTTGACCTTTGGATTGGACCTGATTTTCTTTGGGTTGAAGTTCTTCACTTGTAAACATTCTTTGGAGACAGCTCTGGAAAGGGCCACGTACACTTGACCGGCTTCGAAAATGTTCCTTAAATCCACTTTCAATCTTGGAATTGTTTGCCCTTGGGCCTTATGGATGGATAATGCCCAACATAACATGATGGGTAGTTGTGTTCTTTGCAATGCTGTTAATTCACCCGGTAAGTCCACGGGGAATGGTTCTGGTAACACTAACTCGTGATGAAATTTATCCTTACCAATCGACCATCTGACAAATGGGTAAGCCAGTTCTGCTGCAGGTTCATTCATTGCGTAATTGACCATCTCTTCTAATTTACCACGGTGATACCTATCACGTATTCTTAATTCTTCCATGAAGGAAGGTACTTCCTTAAATCTCTTGTTATGAATAGCTTTACTCACAAGTCTCATATCTTCAATTGTAGTACTATCAATAGTATTAAACATTTCAATAAATTTTGTAGCTAATCTTTGTGTAGTGAAGAATAACACTTTACCCAAAGTACCATTGAAGATCTCAACATCTGGCTTGTTCCTTAACATCATCACTTGTGCATCTTCTTTCAAAATCAAGGTCTTTTCCGCCATCACTGCAGAATCTAATAATTCTAACTTCATCTTGGGGGCAATATCCTCTGCATTAAATGTATGTGCATCACCAGGTAATCCATCTAATTGTCTCTTATTAGATAAGTCCACTTCCCTTCTTGTAGCATAGATCTCGGTGGGTAAGATACCATCAGTGTATTCAACTTCTCTCTCTAATTTCCTAATACTAGCTACCATATTTTGCTCAATTTCACCAAAACGAATACAATTTAAAATATCAATTAATTCATTATCTTGTTGTCTAAACACTTTGGTCAATAAGATAGTTCTTTGAATACATCTTTTCCATGCTTCACTTTCAAAACAAAATAATGCATCTCCTTCACCAGGATTTGTGGTATTATTACTCATAGTTTTAGATACTGGTGGTAATTGGAAGAAATCACCAGTAAAGACTAATTGAATGCCACCAAATGGTTTATCATTCTTTCTCACATATCTAGCAATGTATTCCAATTTACTTAAGAATCTACCATCAATCATAGAAATTTCATCAATAATCAACACTTTGGTATTTCTCCACGTCATCATTGCATCTCTTCTCTTACTAATGGTTCTAGCAAGTATTTCAGCGGGTCTGTTACCAATACCAGCATGAGACCATTTATGTAAAGTGATCCCACCAATTGTAGCAGCAGCAAGACCAGTTGAGGCAGTAATAGCCACTGCTTCTTTACCATGAATTCTTTGTAAATTACTAACAATATGGGATAAAATGACAGATTTACCTGTACCAGCAGAACCTGTATAAAACACATTTTTCTTCTTTTGAACCACTAGATCGATAACATATTCTTGTTCCTTAGTTAATTTCAATATCATGGTCTTACTTGATTTTAATTTGTTACCTGGTAATGTACGTGGGTTACTTGCACTTAATGGTTTTAATCTCTTAGGATTACTTAGATGCAACCCTTGTAATGAATGCGTTCTCTTGGCGGGTTTCGATTGATGAGACAATGATTGAGAGATACCCAAGGATGAGGTCTGTGATGAGATCAAAAAATCAGTCTTTGTGGGGGATTCAAGTTGAGTGCTGCTAGTAAATGTCAATTGACGAGCTGCAGTGTGGATACTAGTAGTTTCACGAAAATTAGTATCGTCAATTTGAGTTAAAATATGTTCTGTCTTAGTAGGGGAAGAGACTCCAAAATCTGATAAGGATGAATTGCTCTTTTGGAAACTGGGCATTCTAGAAATTGAAGAGCTTTTAAAATTATTTAATTTAGGCCCACTCATCAACTTTCTCAATTCTTCATTGGGATCATATTCATCAAATGAACCTTGACTTTGAAATAGTGAAGAGGTAGGAGTTCTAGACAATTTCGGTTTTGCAGTATCAAGTAAAATTGGTCTTGACGGACTAGATCCCTCGGTTAAACTGGATGTTTTCCTCTGTAAACTTCTAACAGATGATGTCATACTAAATGATTTTATTTGCAGATCCTTTTGTTTTGTCTTGGTGATTGTTTGAGTTCTTCGTGTCTGGGAAAAGAAGGATGTAATTGATTTTTGTTTCAAAGCAGGTTTCCCTGAATTGCTCTGTTTTTGGCCCACTTTGCTCCTATTCATCGATGCAATAATTCTAAATGCTAAATATGCTAACTATGCTATCAAAGATCTCTATAAGTGCCGATTGGATAGCGCTCTACTCATCTCTTGGATCAAATGGATCTTAAAATATTTCAGTCGCGTAAACTTTTTTTTTACTATGCAAATTTTCGCGTGCGGCGATGCCCTTTCTCAAAAATGTAAACAAAGGCCAAACAGTCCAAAAGCAAAGTTGTTAGGTACTCGAATGAAAAGTAATTTATGTTTGTAAGTGTATATATTATATAAGGATAAAGTGTATTATAGTCTAGTAATTACAGAAATAACTGAAAAGAATTGAGAGAATTAGACAGACAGATACTAATTGTGGTCCTAACTTGTCCTCGTAGTCAACAGCCTTCTTTTGTCTAATATTGACCACCCTGGAAGCATAAACGGCAACAGAACGGATAATCACCAGTAGAGCGGTGATAAAAAACCCAATTGAGGCAATCATTGTAGTTGGGGACCCATATGTGACCAGAGTTGTTGAGATACCACCTAATAATATGGCAATAGACATCCAGGATAAGAAGGTTCTCTCTGTGGCAAAATATACCTTTGGCTCCACACGAACTGGAACACATATTGTCTTTCCATCAGGAGCACGTACCTCAGTATCAAAGACAGTACCTTTGGGCACTTTAGATATTTGATCACCATTGAAGTAGTGATCAAGTGCTTCCATAATCTGAAAATATTTCCTACTTAGACCATTTGATGCTGTTTGTATCCTCCTCTCGTAATAATCTGCATTAATACTTCTTGAGTTTGGATCTATCTGTGCTTGTGGCTGTCTAGGAATAGAGCCATAACCACCTTCTTCTAAATCTAATGTGTTTCCAGGTGCTTCCATCATAGCAGCAATTAAAGCCTCATCTGATTCATCATCTCCTGCATCTCCGTCATCTTCCTCCTCCTCCTCATCGGCTTCTTCATCCTCTTCCTCTCTTATTGGTCTAGTAATATCGATTTGAGTTTGGATAGCAGGTTTTCTAATATCGACATCCATTTGTGGCAACCAGAATGGAATTGAATCCACTTTATCATAAAGTAAAGTAGCCACACCATGAATAAACTTAGAGAATTTAGGAACAGGCTCTACTAAATGAGATCCAACTAATTCTCTAACCCATTCTGGTGGTTCTTGTCCCAATTGAGTCTGCAATTTAACTTCCAAAACGGCATAAGGGAATCTACAAACATCCTTTTCTGGTAATTGTTTAAATGGCCAATCAATACCAATGTCTGTTCTTCTCCAATTACCATGGGTTCTATCTACACCGTCGAAATTATCCTCTCTAACCATAGTTAATTCTGTATCTAATGAGATACGTACTCTAGCATCACCAGGTAATTGGAAAGCAGTTCTGTTATAAAAGGATCTTACCACTGGTCTTAACCTTTTCTTTAGCATTACATATTGGACTTCAGTAGCCAAAGCTTCTAAATTTTCAATCTCTTGTAAAGACTTCTTCCCCTCTTTACGCATTCTATTAAATGCTTGTTCCGCAGTGTATTTCCCACTTAAGAAATCGTTTACATAACGTTCTTTCAATGAGAATCTAGCTTTAACAGATTTTTCACCGGTCCAATCTTCTCTATGAGTCTTTCTTTCCACAAAGATTGTATCAGTTTCCATACCACCATACCATCTTAATCTATGTGCTTCAGCACCTTCATCCTTTCTTAAACGACCATAGTACAGGTCTAAATCTTCATTATCATAATAAATAGACGAAATGGCAGAATCTTCCTTTTCAAATTCTTTATTTGTATTAAACACTAAAACAGGTAAATGTTTTAAAATAATTAATTTCAATTCAGTAATATTATCTGGATGAACCCAATATTTTGTAGTTTGTCTAACGAAGTTTTGTTGTTTCCCACCAGCTGCAGAATCACCCTTCACTGGTCTACCACTAGTTCTTACTAAGTCATATAATTGTGAAATTTTCACTACCAATTCATCATAATTTTCTTTGAAAAATGGTTTAGAATCCAACCTAACTTGGAAAATTGGTTTCAAGATAAATCCTGTCTTCTTGTCATGTTTCTTAATAATCTTTTGAAACCCAGTATAATTTAATCTTGAAAATTTTGCCAAGTCATGAACATCAGCAATGATATCACTTAGTTCTTCCTCTAGGATTTCAAAATCAATTTCAGTAGGAGGAGTATTAGAATCTATTAAGGATACGGTGTGGTGTACTTCTTGTTGAACATCTTTGACACGACGAGTCACTTCACTATTTTTCACTTTACAAAAGGAATAAACTTTATCCAATTCGACTTCTAGACTTTCCAAGAAAGTGGTTTCCATCTCTTGAGTCCATTGGTCGTTATTATTTTGTAAATTATCCTCTAGTTCATTTTTTAGATCATCATATGCAATGTAATAATAACTATACTGTCTAATTAGGGACTTGCTTAAATGTTCTCCAAATTTCATCTTATCTTCTTATATGATTATAATTTTTCAATGGAAAAATATCTACACACAAAAAGTAATAATATTTAAATGTTGTGAACCCGCACTTGATATGGTTTTACTTACTTCTGTGACTATCTCTAGGCTAAATTCTGGTATCTTATCCTTTCAGACCCTGTAAAAATTGAATCGATGCAAGCTTGAAAAATTCCGGAGCACGTGCCCACTCGAATCTTTAACGGCGGGCACTCTATGTACTGGCTCTAACGGTTGAATAAGTAATATTTAATGCATTTGGTGTATTTATTTATATATGTGATGTACATGGGTTTGGCTAAATGTAAAGAAAAAGTATCTTATATGTTGACATAGGATGAAATAATCTCTAATATCTCATTAATTTGATCTTCGGTGAATCTAGAATCACATTCTTCCACAATAGCAAACAAATAAACCATATTTGTAGGTAATTGATTAATAATTTGTAATTTTTCAATCTTATATAAATCATATTGATTCAATTTATTCATAAATTCAGTAAATGTTTCATCATTTAATTTAGAAATTGGTGCTTTCTTAGTTTGTTTCTCCTCCCCCTCTACTTGTTCTTCTTCCTCTGAGGTAATAGATTTACTTATAGTCAAGTAAGATAATGTATCATTGACAATATTTTGTAAAACAGGATGATTATATGGTCTTTTTTGAAATTTTTTATTTGAATTTTTATTGATTTTATTTAAACTATCTTCATCCCAACGATGTTTTCTTTGTAATTTGGATAAGAATTGTAATGCTTCATAATCACTAAAGAAGGCGTCCCTGGCTTTAATAATCCTCATTTTGTTGCTGTTGTTGTGTTACGGGGTTGGTACTCTTTGGAACTAACAAGTAAAAAAAAATTTGATGGCTTTTTGAAAAGTGATAGTTGAAAAAAAAAAAAATAGAGATGATCTATGAAATGAATAGTAATAGTTATAAGAAGATATATATAATATATATGTGATGATATAATGTGCGGATTTTAATTATTGTACAATGTTGTTAATGAGAAACTGTTTATTATAGTAAGAATGACCCAATTAATAAACAGATGGATAGGAGTGGGGTGGTTAAGATGGATCCCATATCTTCAGATTTGGTGCTTACCGATTGAGTAGAGGATGTAGATGTGGAACTAGAAGACACTGTAGTAGCAGATACAGCGGCTTCATGTGAAACGGCGGCTTCAGTAGAAGTGGTTGGGGTGATAGTGGTGGTTTCTTGACTGGTGGTAGTGGTTTCTTGGGCGGTGGTGGTGATTTCTTCAGAAGTAGTAGTGATTTCTTGAGATGTAGTAGTTTCTTGAGTAGATAAGACAGAAGTGGTGGTTAATTCTTCAGTAGTAGAGGTGGTTTTATGAGCAGTTGTAGTTTTACGAGTAGTAGTAGAAGACTTATGTTTGGAGGAGGTGTGCTTGGAGGAAATGTGAGTAGAAGATTTAACAACAGACGCAGAGGTTTGGGTGGAAGACACAACAGATGAAGAAGTTTGAGTGGAAGATACAACAGAGGAAGAGGTTAGGGTAGAAGAAGTAGCAGTAGAAGAGGCAGAGGAGGTAGAGGATGAAGAGGCAGAAGAAATTTCTTCACCATTAACTAAAGCAGCAAATTCTTCTTGTGCTTGAGCATAACGACCATAAATTTCACCATTCTTAGCCACAATAGATTCCCAAGACCCTGAAGTACCATCATAAGAATAAGAATCACCAGAAGAGTAATCAGACACGACAACTTCCTTAACATACATGGTGTATGGACCTGCAGTATAATCAGTTAACCCACCAGCCCATTCAATGGTCCCAGCAGCATTTGATGGATCACCACCGGCCCAGACACCAAATTTGATATACATTGGAGATTGTGGATATCCTTCAGATGTGGTATTTTCTAACGTTCTCATGACAGTACCATCAAGATACCAAGTAGTCTTTTCCATTGCCCATTCAATAGTATAATTATGGAATTCACCAGTTGGATTATCCACTTCATGGAATGCACCTCTATCATAAGTAGTAGTTTGACCCTGGTAGAAGAAATCTGATTGAAATTGGGTATTATCACCACCTAACCATTCTAAATCAATTTCATCTAAATCATCACTTTGTAAGTAGAAACAAGAGACAATACCTTGACCTGGAGCAGCTTGCATGATGACCTCGACTTTCCCATACATTAAGTAGAAGTCAGATGTGAAGGTTGGATTGTCCCCCTGTTCAGAAAGGATTAGTCCAAGACCATTAGTGGAGTCAAATGTGACATTACCTTGATGTGCTTCTTGTGTGAACCATTTAGATTTAGTCTCGGTGGTGAAATCTTCAGCAAAGGAAGTTGCTAGAGCTTTATCAGCGGAACAACCTGAAGCAGTCAATGGATTACATGTAGTATCTGAAGCATGAACCACTGATGTGACACCAATGGCTAAAGTTAATAAACTGGATAAATTAATCATTTTTTGTTTGGTTTACCTTGCTTTAAATTGAGCATGTTTTAACAAGCGCCAAGAAATATCTACATCTCCAGGGACCTACATATCCACAGGTATGTATATATATATATGTAGCTGTGTCTCTGTGTCAGTGGTACAACCCAGCATACAAATCTACACCTATTAATAGCAGCTCATACAATTTCAACCCAGCCTCCAAAAGGCCTTTTCATGTAATTTCCCGATCGGGCAAAAACGACAGGAAATTGGCGTTGTGCATTTCGTGTCGTGGAAGCCGTGGGGGAATTCCCCTTTGGGGAAATCAGCGTTGGGTACTACTTTACCGTGTCTGGGGGGACCCTGTATGGGAGTGAGAATATACAGTGTGGTAGTGCAGTAGAATACTAGAAGTAGTATATAGTGTAGTTGGGTAGTGTGTAGTGGAAGGGTAGAAGATGGAGTAGCAAAGAGGAGTATCACTGCAACAGAGAGCATGTGGCTGTAACGGTTTTTCCATTCTTGCTGTTTGCCTCGTAGTGTTCTGTGTTTCTTCGGCAATTTCCAAGGGATGGATAATAAGTAACCCACTCATTTTCATTCTTAATCTGGACAATCTCCTTTTAAAATACATACAATATTATGCTATTAAAATTATTACATCACATTAAAGAAATTAAATATATATATACATATATAAATATGAGGATCATCGGCACCCCCACCCCTGCAAACGTTTTCTTGTTACTTGTTCTACACTGCTCCCCCAAACAACACACACACTAGGTAAAAGATGGAAAGATCAGCAACTCATGCAGGATCATGGTATCCATCAAATAGAGATACTTTAATAAAACAACTGCAATCCACTCGTCCGAATAAAACATTATCTCATCCAATACCAAATTGTCGTATTATCATATCTCCACATGCGGGTTATAAATATTGTGCAGATACAATGTTACCTGCTTATCATTCTTTAAACTTCCCCACCACTCCTAACACACCCATAAGAATCTTCATCTTGGGTCCATCACATCACATATATTTTAAAGATAAGATTTTGGTGTCGGGGTTTGCCAGTTTAGTGACTCCCTTGGGGAACCTTCCAGTAGACACTGAATTGACTAAAGAATGGACTACAAAATACCCCTCTTTATTTAAATATATGGATCCCGAAGTAGATATGGAGGAACATTCATTAGAGATGCAATTTTCAATCCTTTATGATACATTACAACGTCGTGGTATGAGTCAAATTGAAGGTCAAGTGAAAGTGATACCATTAATGGTTTCTCATGCAAGTGAGGACATTTTCACTAAAGTCGCAAAAATATTGGGGGATATAATACATGATGATCCAAATAGTTATATTATTATATCAAGTGATTTTGCTCATTGGGGGAGAAGATTTGATTATACTGGGTATGTTGGATCCAAAGAGGAACTTGATGTAGCCATGGAAGAAGAAACTGAAATTGAAATGTTAACTTCAAGAAGTAAATTATCACATCATCAAATTCCAATCTCGTCAAGTATTGAAATTTTAGATAAATATGCAATGGATGTTTTAAATTTAAAAGATCCTGAATTATGGAAAAAATATTTAGATATTACTGGGAATACCATCTGTGGTAGAATGCCATTGGAATGTTTACTTTATATTTTAGTTTATTTACAAAAGGAATATGGGATTGAATCTAAATTTGGTTGGAATAAATATTCACAAAGTAGTCAAGTTCAATTTGTGGGAGAGAGTAGTGTAAGTTACAGTTCAGGACATATAACGTTATCCAAACAAAAATAGGAGCAAACCCAAAAAATTGTTAAAAACTTATTTCATTAAATATATATAATAATATATAATAATAATAATTATACTAGAAACTAAAAATCAATTAAAAAATAAATAAAAATACTAAAAGGTTAGATATATAATATTATATTTTTTAAATTTAGTTAGCAGCAACGTGTTCAACTAAGTCGACAACTCTGGTGGAGTAACCGTATTCGTTATCGTACCAAGAGACTAACTTGACGAACTTTGGAGATAATTGAATACCGGCAGCAGCGTCAAAGATAGAAGAGTGAGAGTCACCTAAGAAATCAGAGGAGACAACAGCATCTTCAGTGTAACCTAAGACACCAGCTAACTTACCTTCAGCAGCAGCCTTGACGGTAGCCTTGATTTCATCGTAAGTGGTTTCCTTAGCTAACTTAACAGTTAAATCAACAACGGAGACATCAACGGTTGGAACTCTGAAAGCCATACCGGTTAACTTACCTTGTAATTCTGGTAAGACCTTACCGACAGCCTTGGCAGCACCAGTGGAGGATGGGATAATGTTACCGGAAGCGGTTCTACCACCTCTCCAGTCCTTTTGAGATGGACCATCAACAGTCTTTTGAGTGGCAGTTAAAGAGTGGACAGTGGTCATTAAACCTTCTTCAATACCGAAAGCATCGTTGATAACCTTAGCTAATGGAGCTAAACAGTTAGTGGTACAAGAAGCGTTGGAAACAATGGTTTGACCAGCGTATTTGTCTTCGTTAACACCCATGACGAACATTGGGGCGGTACCGGATGGAGCAGTGATAACAACCTTCTTGGCACCAGCGTCAATGTGCTTTTGAGCAGTGTCTAATTCCTTGAAGACACCAGTGGAGTCAATAGCAATGTCAACGTTGGAAGCACCCCATGGTAATTGAGCTGGGTCTCTTTCTTGGTAGACAGCAATCTTGTGACCATCGACAATGATGTGCTTGTCATCGTGAGAGACTTCACCTGGGTATCTACCGTGAGTGGAGTCGTACTTGAACATGTAAGCAGCGTAATCGTTAGAAATGAATGGATCATTGATAGCGACAACTTCAATGTTCTTTCTAGATAAAGCGACTCTTAAGACTAATCTACCGATTCTACCGAAACCGTTAATAGCAACTCTGACCATTTTTATTAATTTATTTGATTTGTGGGTTGGTTTCTTTGTAAAAGAAGGGAAATTAAACAAAACAAGGACTACAAGAAACGATTAAAAGCCAGTGGCAAAATAATATTGAGATCCATTAAGACCTTTATATATTAACCAGAAGGGATGAAATCAAGGCGAGATAATAATAACCCTAACGTACGCATAATAATTAAACATCATGATTTCTCTCTCCCACAACAAAAGAGACAAATTACGGTTGGTAATATTCTCTTTCAGAAATGAATATGTTATTTTTGAACAACTTATCAATTTTGACAAAGTTTGAAACGTTTCCTTTACAAATTGTTCAATCGAATGGGTTTTTTGCAAGTTGCAAAGCGATGAGCACATAGAAAAAGTGAGTGCCACACAATGTATGTAACTATAAAAACTGTGTGCGCGACAATAAAATTCGGATGTTTTCAAGAAAATTCCAGTTTTTGGAAATGGCCGAAAACGGGCGCCTTCCCCTTTGGGAAACCGGGCGGGGGCATCCACTGTTTCCGGCCGCGTGTCCCAAAGCGGGAAACGGGTGCTGGGGGTGCATGGGTGCAGGCACGTGGCCCGGGGGGCCCGGGGGTTCCAGTGATCAATCACGCTGGCGGTGGTGGTGGCACTTGTAGTATTAGAGGTTGGCATATACACGTCTGCTATATAGAGGTTGTGGAAGGAGGGGGTGGCATCACTCCCCGATCTTGACGGCGGCAGGCTTCACCCAGGTCAACTGTTTCTTGTTGTAGGACTTATAGGCAGGTAAGATGAGCACCATGGTCACAAACACAAAGCATAGATAGCATATCAATAGTTGTAATATGGACTGGCTTATAAACCCAACAAAACAGGAAATAACACATGCAACACTAACCAAAATCTTCTGTCTCTTTTGGGTATTTCTTTGGGATTCATAATCTATGGGGAACACCAATTTGTTACCAATTTCACTAAATACTTCACTCATACTTGTCTATCTTTATTCTAATGTTATGCTCTCGAATTAACTTGCTGACCGCTCTTTCTTAATATATTTCGTGGATTCTTTATTCACTGTTGTTTATTATTCAAATTTCATATATGTGTTACTTTTTTTTTTATTTTCCATACATTTTTTGTTTCGTATACAAACTTTTGTATGGACATGCTATATAGAGACAGGGAAGAAGTATCTACAAATCAACCCGTGTCTCGAACACTTCTTCGTCCTTCAACCAAGTAATAAACTTTATGAATGTATCCCCCTTGGAAATATCCCCATTTGTTATCTCTGTCCTATATCGAGCATTATATAATGCAATAATAATAGGATCATGTGTAATAATATCAAATATTAAACAATTTGAAAGATCCATCTCCACTCGCCATACTTGAATTAATTCCTCATTTAAGATCTTATCTATCGTATCATCATATATTATATCTCGTTGGGTGGTATCCACCACATTATTTAAGAAATTTATTATATTATTTAATCCAATTTCACAATTTACTAATTGATTCGGTAATTTCGTGTCATGAGGTAATGAATCAATCCCAGTTATATCTTGTGTAATATCATGTAATAGTTGTAATAATTGAGAATCGTTTAACACTTTTTGGAATTTCACTACACCATCCATTTCGTGTTCTTCCTCATCCTCACCTTCAACTTCATTTTCTTGTGGGTCCAATGTAGCAGGTTTGGAATTTAATAATTCACGAAACTCTTCACGTAATTTAAAAATTCTTTTAGTTAACTCCGGACGATATTCATGGGAGATGGGTTTATTTAATTTCTCAAGATAATATAATAAATATATTATATCGGTTATATAATGAGAAACATTTAAAATCAACGGAATAATACTTCTTAATAACTTTAACTTATTACTCATTTTGCTAATTCGCGTGTGGGGGGGCTGTTACTTATCTGCTTATGTCCTATAGTTGTAGTAATATGTTTGGTAGGCCTCTCTATAATATTGAATTAAACTTTAAAAAGCCCAATTTCAGGGTAAGCGTTCTTATTCATACACTGTTAATATAGAAGGTATACAGAGGTACAACCCATTCAATCTTGAGTCGCGGTGGTTATTTCAGGGGATTCTTCTTCCTCAGTAGCTTTCTCCCAAGGTTTACGTCTCATGGGTAAAGTCGACTGACTAATTTCTTTGGCAGAATGGACAACATCGGGAACATCTACCATATTGGGTACTTTCTTATTCTCTTGTATACATTCCACAATCTCTTCGTAACTTAACTGGCCAGGTTCAGGTGTTTCAGTGCTCATTCTTCACTTTTCTATAACACTTCTTATACCGTTATGTTCTTGTTTCTTACTGCAGTATCACTTAATTACGTACAATTTATTATATTTCGTTCGAGAAAATAATGTATAATATACTGTAAGCTATATTACAAGCAATTGATACAAAAAGTGCATCCCCCAGCCCTCAATATTGCTATGGCCCCCACTATCATCAACACAAGATGGTTGATCCCCATTTCAATCATCGTACGTGTCTTATTCTTTATCTATGGGATATATCAAGATAAACATTTTAAAGTGAAATATACAGATATTGACTATCAAGTATTTAATGATGCCGCCAAGTTTGTATATCTAGGTGGATCCCCCTTCTCTAGAGATACATATAGATACACTCCATTATTATCCTGGATCATTTTACCTAATCATTGGTTCCATTGGTATCATTTCTCTAAATTGACATTTATTGTATCTGATATAATCACTGGTATCCTCATCATTAACTTATTACAAGCATGTCATGTTCCCACACAAAGAGCTAATTTATACACCGCGGCAATTTGGTTATTAAATCCATTAGTTATTACTATTAGTACAAGAGGTAATTGTGAAACTTTATTATGTCTTTTAATCATTACAGTTTTTTATTTCCTTTATAATGGACATTGGATATTATCTGGCCTTGTATATGGTTTGAGTATCCATTTTAAGATATATCCAATCATTTATTGTGGTCCAATTGCCTTTTATTTATGGTATCGGGGCGAAACTAACTGGGGAAGAATAAGAACAATTACCAAATTTGGTCTCATTTCCATCTTAACACTCATCGGAACCACATATTGGATGTATCACATCTATGGAGATTTATATTTACAAGAAGCATGGTGGTATCATATCATTAGAATCGATCATAGACATAATTTCTCTCTATGGAATGTTCTCTTATATTATTCTTCTACGATCCCATCAAGAGTCTCGTTAGCAACATTTGCCTTTGTACCACAATTCATCATCACTATCCTATTATGTGGTGTATGGTTACCCTTCTACACATTAAATAAAGTTAAACAGGATCCATCTAAATTATTATTGAAATTGTTATACATTATCTTTATTCAAACATTCGCCTTTGTCACATTTAATAAAGTTTGTACATCACAATATTTCATTTGGTATATTATCCTATTACCATTTGTAGTGTCCGATACAAAGATGGATTGGAAATGGAATGGTGTACCCATGGTATTCATTTGGGTTGTTACACAAGGATTATGGTTACAACAAGGTTATAATTTGGAATTTTTAGGATTAAATGTCTTTTATCCACAACTTTTATTGGCTGCTACAAGTTTCTTCTTAGCAAATGTGTACATCATTGGACAATGTCTTCAAGATATTGTTTCTTGAAGTCTCTCATCGGGTACCTTCTCTTCTTCTACTTCCCTCTTTAAGTTACTATGTACATAATGACAAGCTCATCGTGAAATTTTTCAATATATGCAATTTTTTTGAAATTATCAATTTTGGTCCCATAATGAGTACATGTTCCAAGGCATACCAAAGGAACCTCTCCAAGCCACTACCACTACATGTCTCGTCTAGAAATATATTCTCCCGAAGGTTTACGTCTTGATGGACGTCGTTGGAATGAATTACGTAGATTTGAAAGTTCCATCAATACACATCCACATGCTTCTGATGGGTCATCATATTTAGAACAAGGTAATAATAAGATCATTACATTAGTGAAAGGTCCCAAAGAACCCAATGTAAGATCTCAATTGGATCCAAATAAAGCCACTTTGAAAGTGACCACTAATATTACTCAATTCTCAAAATTTGAAAGAGCCAAATCTTCACATAAGAATGAAAGAAGAGTATTAGAGATTCAAACTTCATTGGTGAGAACTTTTGAAAAGGCTATTATGTTACATATATATCCAAGAACTGTCATTGATATTGAAATACATGTGTTACAACAAGATGGTGGGGTTATGGGATCATTAATTAATGGGATTACATTGGCTTTAGTGGATGCTGGGATTGCCATGTGGGAATATATTAGTGGGATTTCTGTTGGACTTTATGATACAACACCATTGTTAGATGTTAATTCATTGGAAGAAAATGCAATGAGTTCAGTAACGTTGGGTGTTGTGGGTAAATCAGAGAAATTGTCACTACTTCTCGTAGAGGATAAGATTCCCTTGGATCGATTAGAAAATGTGTTGGCCATTGGGATTGCCGGGGCCCACAGAATCAGAGACTTAATGGATCAAGAATTGAGGAAACATGCACAAAAGAGAGTCAAGAACGCCTCGAACATCTAATCATCAATATAGAATATATTTATGTATAACTAATACCATACTACTATGTGAAAAATTATTTTATATAGTGAAATTTCAATGATGTCAAAAAAAAAGTGAAAAATTTTAGTATGGCAGAGGGAAGACATTACACCCATTCCAAAGTGTAAAGCTCATTAACCCATTGAAACCATTGAGTAAGGATGTCTGAATTGCAAAGTGTGATTTATTGTGAAGTTTGTTCTTATCCACCAGAATATTGTGAATTTTCTGGTAAATTGAAGCGTTGTAAGAAATGGTTACATGAAGCTCACCCAGATTTATACACTAAACTATATGGTGATCAAAATGAGGATGATGTTAACAATTTAGGAACTAAATTAGCTGAATCTAGTATTGGTGAAGAGAGAGAAGGAAAATTAGAGAAAGATTTATTGAAAATGCAAAGAAAGGAAGAGAATAAAGAACAAAGAGAGTTGGCAAAGAAATTATCTTCAAAAGTTATTATTAAGAGAGAAGCAAGAACTAAGAGAAAGTTTATTGTGGCCATTCAAGGTCTGGAAGTCTTTGAAATTGATATGAAGAAATTAGCGAAGACTTTTGCATCTAAGTTTGCTACTGGTTGTTCTGTCTCTAAGAATGCAGAAAAGAAGGAAGAAATTGTTATTCAAGGTGATGTTATTGAAAGTGTTGAAGCTTATATACATCAATTATTAGCTGAAAAGGGTCTAAAGGATGTGAAAGTGGAGGTTATTGACACCAAGAAGAAGAAGAAGCCAACTACTGGTGCTCCAGGTGAAACTAAATAAATTTCAGAATCTCATTACTCTAATTAAATTAATCATGTAATCCATAAATATATGTAGATACACAATGAAAATTCATTGCTCAAAAGGTTTTTCTCTATTATTAATTACAACAAAGCAATATAAATATATAAAAAAAGCATTAGAAGAGGGAAGACTAACATTTTTATATCTTTTGTCTTTGTATACTATAAAACATTTTTTTTACAAATTAATTATCAGATGAAGAAGAATCATCACTATTTTCTTCAGAATCTTGTTCATCTTTAGCTTCCTCAGATCCAGAACTATGGCTAGCTTCTTCCTTGTCTTCATAATCATCATCGTCATCATCATCGTCATCATCAACTCTTTCCTCTACTTCTTCTTCGTCTTCCTCGTCATCATCTTCTTCAGAATGAACGATAGATGGTGGCTCACCAGTAAATTCTTCGGCAAATTCACTTGCAGGAGATTTATCCCTGATCAAATTACCTCTACTATTTCTTCTCTTACGACCAATGACTCTTTTCAAATTAAATGGCTCTTCACCATTAACACCAGTCAATTTTGAATAAAGATTATTACCTAATGTTTTCTTCAATAAAATCTCTCTAACTTCAAAATATAAATCTCTTGATGAATTATTTAATAATTGTTGATTCTTTTTGAAATATGATCTAAAATCTTGAATATGTTTCTTAAATTCTAATTCATTCTTCTTTAACCAAGAAACATTTAATTCTTGTCTTGTAGCGCCTCTAGCAAAATTTCTCATTAAATATTTATCATAATCTCTAATAATCTTAGTAATAATATCACTGGTAGAAATCCCATCTGTTCTTTGAGTAGTTAAGAATTTACCCATTTCTTTAATTGGTTTATAAATATCATCATTATCACCACTAACATAAGGTATATCATCATGGGCCACATAATCAATCTTGTGTTCAGCTAAAAATTCTGGTGTAACACACCATGGAGCATCTGATACCACTTCATCAACCCATTTACAATGCATTAAAGTTTCACAACGTTGTTTATCAGTTAATACAGTCAACCCTTTCAATTTATGTGTAATCTTATCATTTGGAATACCACAAATTAAAGTCACATTGGGGAAAGATTTCTTACATTGTTCCAATTGTTTCATGTGTCCCAAATGGAAAAGATCAAACACACCGTCAGCATAAACTCTAATAGGTCTATCCTTTGGAGGTAAATTTAATGGAAACCCCTTTGGTCTATATTTTCTTAACTCTTCAGGCAGAGCTTCATCCAATTCCTTCTCATGAGCCAAAAATGCTTCATGTTCTTTTTGTTTTTGGGCATCTTCTTCATTCAAACGACGACGTTTATGAGTTGGTTCAGTCCTACTATCGTAATAATTTTCAGTACTGTTACTTTCATCGTCACTACCCCTCTCTTCAGAATCAGGATGTGATTCTGTACCTTCATGTGATTCACTGTCACTAATATCTCCATGACTTCTCTTCTTGTTATGCTTCTTGAAAAGCTTTCTTAACGAGGCAGAAGACAAACGCTTCTTTAAAGCAGCTGTTCTATTCAACTTCTTTTCCATCCTATTATTTTTGGTGATGTCGGGTTACTTACCAATTGAGAGTCTTAATACAACTTGAAATATACGTCACAATCAATATTTAAATATTGATTTTATATTATTTTTCGTTTGTTTATTATTGTTTTAAATTATTTTTTATATAAAATTGAAATTTTTCAATCTTTTTTTTGCTATATTAAAGGTGGTCCAGTATGAACAGAGCAGTAGCATTCAACTCACTCTCTTGATCAAATGGACACCACTATCGGTCTCCACAATGTCACTTATGCCTCCAACTGGAAGTGAAAAGGCGACTTTCTCAAAACTTGGCTGCATTTCTCCACGGCCAAACCATCCAAGATCACCGCCTCTCTTGTAAGATGAACAATCAGATCTTTCACGAGCAATGTTCTCAAAGGAATCCTTGTCTTTACTACTACCGCTAGTCTTATCCCCGGTGTTGATTTCGAGGTTTGCTTCCTCTGCACCATGGTTCAATCTACCTTGAATCACTTTCAACTCTGCAATGGCATCTTCTTTGGACAGAGTAATCTTTTCTGAACGATGTGATGCAGGTCTACGAGACCCACTATGTTTAATTAAGATATGTAAACAACGTACTCTGATTGGATTATTTGTCAAATATTCTTTTAATTTATCAGTGTCGGATCCCTCGGGGGCTTCCCATTGTGACTTCTTGGTTTCACTATTGAAGAAATATTCTCTTTTCTTTGACTTACTGTATCTTACAGTCCAAGGTTCTGGTAATCCTGTTTCTGTCATTGTATGTTTTTGGCAACTGTTGTGAGGGGGAGGTAGTTGGGATTTGTGTGGTGAAGTTAGCAAAGTGAAATATATTTTATTTCACTTTTTTCTTTATTGGATCAAAGTACCTTTTTCTAAATAAATATATACGGAAATTTCAACACAGCACGGTTAATGGTTGGTGAATTATAATACGTTAATCAGTTGTTGAGTCCATGATCGACAAGGGACATGAAGAGAATCCACATGGCAAAACATAACAGAAAATGAGCAAAAAAAATAAAAGAAAAGAAAAAAGAACAACTCATAATCGGGCTTTAAGTTGAGACACAGGTGGGTAAACAACAAGCCCCTCCTGTGAAACTGAGGCCACAATTTCTCCCGTGTTTGCATCATAGTGTTCACATTGGATTAAATGACGATCAGACATAGACCTAATGTTATGTAATTGTAATCTCAACCAATCATTGGTCTTGGGTAATTTGTGGAAATAAATTGTATGGTCTAATGAAACACTAAATGTGTGAGAATACATTGGTAATCCATGGAAGTATGGTAAAGTTAGTAGCAAATATGAGTCTGATAAATAAGCAAATGTAACATAATGATACCTTGGATCATTTAATGGCGATATTAGAGTATTGTCATTCCCTTGCAATATTTCATTTGGTCTTGTTGTTGCGATTGTGAGAGAATCCTTTCTAACCTTCACAAAATATTCTAAAAACTTGGAATTTGTTTCTCTGTCTAGTTTGAATATATCCAATGGAAATCTATAATCTAGAGGTTGGCTTCTGAATGATTCATATACTTGCTTTAAATAACCTTGATCTTTAAAACGGGAATTCAATTGTTGGAATTTCTCAAGACCGTTTAAATTGTCTAAGATGTCCTCTTTGAATAGTTCACTGGCTGGCTTAAACCTTGTCTTGTCTTCAAATCCACATTGTACAGATTTATGATAGTCCAACTTATCATTTACCACGTTATCCTTGAGGACTTCTTTAGAAAATAAAATCATTGATGTGAATATTAATTTATCATATTGATAAGCATTAATTTGTTTATGAATAAAGTTCCGTCCTTGTCTCAAGCTTGTAACATCATATTGGATCATCTCTTTGGGATCCCCACTTGAAATAAAATAGCAATGTAATGATGTAGGAATAAAACTCTTTGGTACAGTGTTTAATGAAGCTAATAACGATTGTGCAACTAAGGTACCTCCAAAAGTCCCTCTCCCACCTACAGGTGCTAGTGGTGCATATTTAGTAATGAATTTATTACCAGATATGGCCACCAATTCCAATAATTTTTCTAATTTAGCAATGTTCATGTATCTTGTCTATACCTTTTTAAATTTGATCCCAGCACTTATTTAAATTTCATCCAAATAACCAAAATAGAGACCGTTATCCTCCGTCCTCTCTTTATTTATATCCTCCCAAGGTATTAACGTTCTATTATATCTCCCCCTTTTATTATGGTGCAGGTTATTAACGGGTCTTTTCGTTATCCCCGCTATGGTTGCTGTTCTTGTCTGTAATTCTTTTCTTATTCTCTTTGAACGTGCCCTTGTTATTGGCCCGAGCTTTGTTGTTGTTTCAATGGAGTCATTATAAGGTACCAAGGCTTGTGATTGGGATGGGATGGGGGTCTGTACCCCACCTCTTGTTATAACATGTTTTACCTTGTTATTGTTTTGCTTTCGGTTCCTTTTGTTAGCCTTGCATTCAGGACAGGTTTCTGAAGTCACCGCGGAATTAAGCCATGTTTGCTCTAGTTTAACTTGTCTGTTGACTACATTAGTTAATTCTGAAGATATTGAGGCCATTACAGTATTCATCTCTGACAGTTGGTCGTTCATATTTGTTAAAAGCCACTCTGTGTTGGGAGTTTTTTCCTTATGTACCTCGGTTGTTAAACTGGATATTTGGTCTTCAATACGGATTATTTTTACAAGTAGTTCTGAACAAGGTTTGTTAGTATATACCTTTTTATATTCTCTCCTTTACAGCAGTTAACTCACCTTATGCTTTATACAAACCTTTGACTCGAGACTCATGAGTCTCATTATTCTTTTTAATCTCGGCGGTTAATTTACCCACTGATTCTTTATTTTGTCTCTGTAAAAGGTTTTCTAACCTTTCTACACACTGTGTTAATTCCCCCCTTTTCTTGTTAAATATATCAATTAATATCTCAGACTTATCTCGTAATTCTACAGTTTCTAATTCCAATTTTGAAGCCCATTCTAATATCTGTTTATCTGCTTCTTGACTTAATTGATTGTTATCAAAGGAACAAAGCGGTATAGAAGACGAAGACACTGGGGAAGTTCTTGTATCAGTGGGTACCTCATCTGAATAATTTTTACTTTTATTAGTGGTGGTATCAGGTGGCATAAAAATTCTTGTTTGTCTGTGCTACCTTTTGGTGATGCGATGAGGTTCTTTTTATAAGAACAACTTTTCTAATTTCAATGTTTGAAATAAGTGAAAAGATGGTTAAAGCTGGTATACACCACTAAAGCGACCAACAACACAGCACCACAGAGGTCAATGTCGCCGTTATTGAAGGAATACTTGAACAAGAAAGTGGTTATTCTTACCACAGATGGACACAGTGTGGTGGGGACGTTGGAAGGGTTTGATAAGAGTACGAATTTGTTTCTTTCGCAAGTACAGGATAATTATACAAAGGGGAATGACGATACAATTGCAATACAGATATGCCGAGGCAGTGAAATAGTGTGCTGTGGAGCCGTATCTGAAGCTGAGGATGGGAAACAAGTGGAACTGGCGAATGTTCCTCAATGGGAGACAGTTAACACTACGAAAAATATAGTGAAGGATGAACATCTCATATGGAAGAAACTATGGGAATCACAACAAGGTGGTAAGGAATGAAGTATTTATTTATATTTATATATGTTACGTATATGTTACACAGGGATATTCAATTGATGCATTTTAATGGCTAGGCCTAATAAATAATCGATGGATTCATTATAAATCTTTGCCTTGTCTACAGTGGGACCCCATACAAACAACCCATGTCTTCTCACTAACACAGCACATGCATTTGGGTAATCAGTAAACACTTGATGTAGTGAATCCAATAAATTATGTTCATGAGGTTTATTGTCGATGATGGGGATACATAAATTATCATTAAATGAAAGATTGATTTGTTTCCCCGTAGTTGGGTCCACTGTACCACTTGGCATGGCTTTAATTTGTTCCATGTTGGAAATATTAAACTCTTTATCATACAGTAAAGTTATCAATACACTATTTTGTGAATGTGTATGGATTACAGCTTTAGCTTGTTTTTGTTCATGACATGATAGAAATAAAGGAGAACAATCACTAATCTTTAAAGGTGGAGTATATACTTCTTTATATTCATCGGTGTTACCATCTTTAGATAACACATATAAGTCTTGAGGTCTCATAAGTTCCTTTTGAACACCTGATGGGGTCACATATATGTAATTGGTAGTTCTATCTTGAATGGACATTGCACCACCTGTACCCAGACACCATTCTTTATGGAAAAATTGGTTAGACAGGGAACAAATTAAGTTTGCTGGATGGTATGGATCGTGAGATTGGATTGAGTTCATCTTGTGTGGTGGCAGAGTGCTCTTTTGGAAGATTGATGGGTCTATTGAAAACTTCTTCAAAATCAGCGATGAGCTTTTTCAATAGTGAAGAAAACTTTAATTAAAGTTAAAGCTTGCTTCATTAAAACAGAGAGAGTCAAAAAGAAAGACACCTTGAATGGGAAAATTGTATTATTGGATTATCATTTAAAATAACCGTGTTTTTCCTGTTCTCGTTCTGTTCTGTTTTATTATATCACTTCAAAGCAGTTAATAAACGTATCGTAGTACCTTAAAGGGGGCAAAAACTTTTTTATTAAGAGTAAAATAGACTGTAAAGGAAAAGTAAGTAAGTACACTCTTCTAAATTAGTTTGTTATCTACATAATAGGGTTGTTTACTATATTTTATAAATTTGTTTAATTTAGCACTCTACCTTCCTCCTTATAGTGAAAAGATCAAATCCACAACAAAATATAAATTCAATTTTTGACAAGTGGTAGAACTAAAAAGGTGTAGTTTTAAGTGGGAAAACACGACACATAGCACTTTATTCATAATGCCAACTTATAAATTATCATTAATCTTCCAATCCAGACCCTTTAACATAAGAATTCAATACCTCATCTCTGCTGTTTCCCAAAGAGGAAAAATCTCGAAATCTCGAAATCTTACAAAACCAAAAACGTAAACACTGAAAAAAAAAGAATCACAGAACAAGTTCCAAACAACATATCTCACTTCAGAAACAACCACACACATACATATATATAGGTAACATGAACGGTCCCAACGGTGATGATGAAGATTTCTCTAAATTGCCCCTTGATGAAAGATTATCACATAAATCTTGGAAGGCAAGATTAAATGGGTATCAACAGTTACAAAAACAATTCCAAAATGCATTCCCATTACCTACAGAATATGGTAAATATTGGTCTGATCCAAGTTTATTTCATAAATATATCTTAGATTCAAATGTTGTAGCACAAGAAAATGCACTGTTTGCCTTGCATGCTATGTTAAAGAAACAAATTCCATTAGTAGGGGAACCATTAACGGGATTCCCATTGGAAAAATATATGGAAGAATGGTTGGGTCCCTTATTGAATAAAGCCTTAAATTCATCTAGAAATAAGAGTAAAGAATTGAGTGTTACGTGTGTTTTATTACTTTGTTCATTAGATCAATCTGTTAGAGCTACTATTGAAGCTATTTTGATTCTTTTACCGGGTGTAAGGATCCCCAAGTTGATTGCGGCGATCCTTTCCTGTGTGAACCAGTTGTTAATTACATTCCAATTGGTTAATTTGGAAGGGCCTATGTTGGTTGAATTATTAAATAAATTGTTTAATCCATTACCTAAATTAGCATCCCATGCAGATAAGAACGTTAGAGGTAACACAATGGATATAATCGTCACACTATATTGTTTATTGGGTAAAGACAGAAGTTTATTACAAGAGACATTATTAGATAAATTGAAACCTATTCAACAACGTGAATTAGAGAAAAGATTTATTGATTCACAATTAAAATTAGGTGATGTTACATTAGATTGCGAATTGGGGACACCTATTTTATTTGAATGGAAGAGACGTAGTCAAGAACAAGCCAGGGAGCAAACACACGAATTTGTTCAGGATGAGGATGGAGATACAAATATGGATATTAATATCCCCCAGGCTAAGATTGATCCATTACAATTATTACCTGAGGAAGACTTGTTGTCAAATTTACCTGAGGAGTTCCATGAACGTATTAAATCAAGTAAATGGAAAGAACGTGTTGAAGTATTAGAAGAATTAAATGAAAATCATTTAAGTAAGATTAAAAAATTACAAACTCGTGAAGATTATGGTCCTTTATTAAAACTATTAGCCGATATAATTCATAAAGATGTTAACGTTCAATGTGTCACATTAGCCTCTGAATCTGTAAATTATATCCTAAGGAAGTTACCTAGGGATTCCATCCCAGAACATTATATTGCTGTTGTGTTTCCTGCACTATTAGAAAGAACTAAAGAAAGGAAACCAAGTGTTATTGAAATGATTACTAAGACCATTCATACTGTATGTGACATTTATGCACCATTTACACCAGCTCATGAATCATTAATCTTAAAAGATTTATTAGTTAAATTGAATGATAGAATTCCAGTGGTTAAGTTTGAATGTAGTAAGATATTTAATGAATTATTGGGACGTTGTGAAATAATGGATAAACAATATATGATATTAAATTTAATTGATGGATTAAAAATTCAAGATATTTTGAAAAAATTGATTAATGATACTCAGATGAATGTTAGAAATGTAAGTTTTATGATTGTGGCTAAGTTAATTAATTTATTAGGAATTGAATATTTCCAAGAATTCTTGGATGGTGTGGATAAGATTAAAAGACGTAAGATTGAAAGTATGGTTTCTGGTGAAGAAGGTAAAGTTACATTAAAAGGTGGTAAAACTGAAAAGAAGGTGGTTCCATTACACAAGTTGGTACCACCAGCACCAAGTAATAATATTATGAATAATAGTAACAATAGATTGAATAAGATTATACCCAATAAACGTGTAGCTACCTCTCCAGCAATAAGAAAGAGTGGGGATACAATGTATCGATCTCCAGTTAAGACTCCATCAGTTGTATCTAGAAACATTGGTGATCGTATATCTCCACAAGAGAATAACAAGAATAATAATAGTATACCACAAAGGGAAGATAATTTAGTGTTGAAACAAAAGATTAAACAGTTAGAGACAGAAAATATTGGATATAAGAATAAGATTAATGAATTAGAGAGAAAGATTAATCAACATATCAATACAATAATGATTAAGGATACGGAGATTCAAAAATTGAAAAGACAATACGAGGTGATGGTGTCAAAGGATCAACATACCACCGCTACTACTCTCAATCATAGTAATAATAGCAACAGCGGCGCAGATTTACCTAATAAGGTAAGGAGATTACAGATCGATCCGATGAAAAGACGTGAAATGGATAGTACTTCCGTCGGCGCTACAACCACCACTCCTACTTCAACGAGTAATATTAACCGTACGCTGCCCCCACAAGATGTTATAAACACTACATTGGCCACCGAGGAGTCCTGGCAAAGGGCAGCACAAGTTACCCAACAGTTGAAGGACAGGATCAACAAGATGCGTAATCGTAGGTAGAAACAATATAATGTAATAATAGTATCACATCTCTATAATATATAGCATATAACACACGTAACGCGAAAATATTTAATGTTTTGAGACGCGTCGGATCTGGCGGTCGGGTGCACGGGCGGGCTTCCCAACGGCTGTTGTGGGCTTCCCATCCGTGCACCGCGGCCATACGTGTAGATTTCCCCTTAAACGCATATTTTATTCACAGTGCGAATTTTTCTTGCATAAAATATTCGCTTAGCAGGCTGCCTGTTTTTTTTTCTCATTCTATTCCTTCTTTTGCCTCGAGCATTTTGTTTCAATCTTTGTTTGTTTGCTAGGGCAGTTTTATCTTTACTATTATTATTATGGTGTATGTGGCATTTCCATTCCAATATTCTGGAAATTAACTCAATTGCATACTGAAACTTTTTTCTTCTTTGGGGCCTTTAAAGTTTAAGGTGAAGAAAATTTTTTTTTTTGTTATAGTGATTTGATTTAGTTTGAATCCAATATTTGACTCTTGATCTGAGAAAAACTTTTCATATATAAACCTTCTAGATATTCATTTGTCTCTCTCTAATAATTTCCTACTTTTCTTATGTTTTAACCTTAATCTTATTTTTTAGTCTCTCCCAAAAG
Organism: Monosporozyma siamensis; assembly: GCA_003708905.3. Taxonomy (NCBI): domain Eukaryota; kingdom Fungi; phylum Ascomycota; class Saccharomycetes; order Saccharomycetales; family Saccharomycetaceae; genus Monosporozyma; species Monosporozyma siamensis. The sequence continues at coordinate 132,315 of PPOL03000004.1, forward strand.
ACACCACACAACCCAAAACAATGTCTCAAATTACTTTAGGTCGTTACTTATTCGAAAGATTAAACCAAGTCGATGTCAAAACCATCTTCGGTTTACCAGGTGATTTCAACTTATCTTTATTAGATAAGATCTACGAAGTCCCAGGTATGAGATGGGCTGGTAACGCTAACGAATTAAACGCTGCTTACGCTGCTGATGGTTACGCCAGAATTAAGGGTATGTCCTGTATCATCACCACCTTCGGTGTCGGTGAATTATCCGCTTTAAACGGTATTGCCGGTTCTTACGCTGAACACGTTGGTGTCTTACACGTTGTCGGTGTTCCATCCATCTCTTCTCAAGCTAAGCAATTATTATTACATCACACCTTAGGTAACGGTGACTTCACTGTCTTCCACAGAATGTCCGCCAACATTTCTGAAACCACTGCCATGATCACTGACATTGCTACCGCTCCAGCTGAAATTGACAGATGTATCAGAACTACTTACGTCACCCAAAGACCAGTCTACTTAGGTTTACCAGCTAACGTTGTTGACTTAATGGTCCCAGCTTCTTTATTAGACACTCCAATTGACTTATCCTTAAAGGCTAACGATGCTGAAGCTGAATCTGAAGTTATTGAAACCATCTTAGACTTAGTCAAGGCTGCTAAGAACCCAGTTATCTTATCTGATGCTTGTGCCGCTAGACACGATGTCAGAGCTGAAGCTAACCAATTGATTGATGTCACTCAATTCCCAGCTTTCGTCACCCCAATGGGTAAGGGTACCATTAACGAATCTCACCCAAGATTCGGTGGTGTTTACGTTGGTACTTTATCTTCTCCAGCTGTTAAGGAAGCCGTTGAATCTGCTGACTTAATCTTATCTGTCGGTGCTTTATTATCCGATTTCAACACTGGTTCTTTCTCTTACTCTTACAAGACTAAGAACATTGTCGAATTCCACTCTGACTACATCAAGATCAAGAACGCTACTTTCCCAGGTGTCCAAATGAAATTTGTTTTACAAAAATTATTAAAGGTTATTGGTGCTGCCGCTAAGGGTTACAAGCCAGTCGCTGTCCCAGCTGCTCCAGCTGCTAACCCAGCCTGTGATCCATCCACCCCATTAAAGCAAGAATGGATGTGGAGACAATTATCTAACTTCTTACAAGAAGGTGATATCGTCTTAACTGAAACTGGTACTTCTGGTTTCGGTATTAACCAATCTACTTTCCCAAACAACACTGTCGGTATTTCTCAAGTCTTATGGGGTTCTATTGGTTTCACTGGTGGTGCCGTTTTAGGTGCTGCTTTTGCCGCTGAAGAAATTGATCCAAAGAAGAGAGTTATCTTATTCATTGGTGATGGTTCTTTACAATTAACTGTTCAAGAAATCTCCACTTTAATCAGATGGAACTTGAAGCCATACTTATTCGTCTTAAACAACGACGGTTACACCATTGAAAGATTAATTCACGGTGAAAAGGCTGGTTACAATGACATTCAATCCTGGAAGCACTTAAACTTATTAGAAACTTTCGGTGCTAAGGACTACGAAAACCACAGAGTTGCTACTACTGGTGAATGGGACAAGTTAACCACCGACAAGGCTTTCAACGAAAACTCCAGAATCAGATTAATTGAAGTTATGTTACCAGTTATGGATGCTCCATCTTCCTTAATTGCTCAAGCTAAGTTAACTGCTTCTATTAACGCTAAGCAAGATTAAACTTTAAAATAAAATTTATCTTTTATTTTAATATTTTATATCTTTGTTTTCCTAGTTTTTATTGAGTAAGTTTTGTTATTTATAGAAATGTATTAACGAACTCTCCTAAAGTATTTAATTCATTATATAGTTTTTTATGGTACATATAAAATTATATCAAGTTTACGATAAATCTTTATCTCTTTTTGTTTCTAATTAATTAATGCGGGGGTGAATCATCCTTCACAATTTCCCTATATTTTCCATATTTGTTTTATATTGAAACTCCCTAACTGTAATTATTAGGGGAAGAACTTAGCATAATTTTTTTGTGTAAGATACCTGTCTACATTTATTGGCTTAGTATTATAATTATTCAAATAATTTAATTCAATAATCACGTGACTTGGCGGCTTGAAAATTTAAAAAAGAAAACTCCGCGACGGGGAATTGAACCCCGATCTGGCACGCGACAAGCGCCCATTCTGACCATTAAACTATCACGGATTGGGAAAGAGAGCACTCACGCTGGGGGTCGAACCCAGAATCTTCTGATTAGAAGTCAGACGCGTTGCCATTACGCCACGCGAGCTCAGTTTCTTATTTCTTCAGAAAATCTGCTGATTTTGGGATAAATATAAGTTATGCATGTGCTAATTTGCTAAATTTACCAATTGTACTTTACTAGAAGGTTAATTTTTCATATCTCGTTAAATTTATTGTTTCAGTATTAAGAAAAGATATAAGTGATGGTTTTTAAAAAACTGGTTTAGCGGTAGTTAAAATGAAGTATTATCAAAAATTATTATTTTACTCTTATAAATATTTACATATTCTATTTAAAACTCTTTTATACCCGCATAAAGGGGAACTCCAGCATAATATAGAACTCTACAACCTACAAAAAATAATATTTACCCCTCAGAAGTACTGCTTTTTGTTGGAAAAAGATAGTCTATTACTGTCATTTTTGTTATAAATTGATTAATTCATGCTTTTCCTAACTTGTAGTGTGGTGTATGGGTGTCCGATCACACACTTTAGTTTTGGTGAAAATTATAAGATAAAACTATATCAAGATTTAAGACTAATATACATAGATAAGTTATATATCATATAGATATAATACATTAGAGATCTAGTAAAACGCAAGCAATGACCATTATTACGGACGCTGAAGGCTCCGAGTTCCAACACTTTTCTTTTTAAATCATGAAGGAAAGATGTTTTTTACAAATAGTCAAGATAAAGATACCTAACTTTGGTCAAAAAAATACTACTTAGTATTGGTGTTACTCATTGGTGGCTACAAAAAAATAAGGAACAAGGAGCTTTTTATTTTTTTTTTAATTTATAGAAGTAGTTTGTTCATATATGCTAGAATTTGACCCAACCTTCTAGTTCTTAACATTAGTCCAACATAATTATAAAAGAATATATAAGTAAAATGATAATTACAAGGTAAATTCTTCTCCATGGAATCTTAAACCACAATCATTAGCCCAATTTCTTGCTGTTTTAACTAACCCAATAGGACCAACAGCAACAACCCATACTGTAGATAATATTTCTTCTTCTTTATCACTTATTCTATGTTCTAAACATCTTTCATCGACTTCGTTATTAATAGATCCAGTTAAATTCTCATTAGAAAGACATTCTCTTTGTAAACACCAGTCATAATAGGAACTATTTAATTTAGGTCTACCATATGAAACTTTGACAAATGATGGTATTTTTACTCTATCATTATCACTTGTTTCTTGTCCATTTTCAATTTCTGAAGGGGTTATAATTTGTGGGTTCCTGAAAGTTTTCCCAAATTTTGCAGAAGTTGATTCCGATAGTGGGTTATTTATTTTTGTGGAAGTAAAATCAATTTCATCCATTGGGCCCCCACCATACTCTAGTCTGTAATTTTCAGTATTAGTACTTAATAAATTTGTACTCGAACTTGGTAAAGGTGCAGATGTTGAATTAGGGACATCATAATAATCAATTTTAATATCTTCATCGTTTGGCTCATGAGTTTGTCCACTAATAAATATTTCCAAACCTTGATAGTAATTGATCTTTAAATAGTTTAATAGGTTTAAATCCTTATAATCTCTCACACACCATATTAATCTTACCATTACTCCATTGAAATTTAAAATCCTTAATAAAGGTAAACCAAAAGAAATTGCAGACCCACCCATAAACATCAAAACTCTTCTACTCTTAACCATGAAATGTAAAGGTGAAGAAATCAACCTTGAAGAGTTTATTTGGAAAGGATTGTTTTCATTATTTGTATTAACATTATCACAATTTATTTGCAAATGTCCAGGTTCTTTTGAAATAAAATTTATTACTGGCTCATATGTACCTATCACATAATATGCTGCATTGGGTATGATAGGGAAATTACCCTTTCTAACTAAAATTCTAGCTGTCTTTTCACTAGGCAAATTTAATAATGTAAAAGGATGTGATAAGGGAATTAAATGATTAAAATATCTTTTCCACCTATTCTTAGATTTCATGAATATACGAATGTGACACGAAGGTAAGATTGGTTTCTTTGAAATATCTTGCATAGGAAATTCTAACATTGTCAAAGTAGGAGATATGGTTGTAATAGACGGGGTGATTGTAGTGGTATGATACATTCTACAACATATTTGAAAGACCAAGATGACAATACTTAATGACATATATCCTGTCACTTTAGGCCTAGCATGGAAATGAATAAAAATGATTACTAACCAGGTTAAAGAATAATGCAAATAATAAAAAAATCTATAATTTGATCTTCTAACCATCTTTAAAGATGATAAAACAATGACAACAAACAATCCCATGGCTATAACACCATTGAAATTGGCCAATTTGAATACTTTTGTTTTCCATGTCCCATTTCTAAAGAAGTAAATAAAGTAAAGAACAGAATGGAATAATGCAGATAAGGCCAAAGATCTTGACATCCATTTATGTAAAGGTAAGAGTGTTAAATATAGTGTCTTAGGTAAGGGTGAAGGTTTTAGGGTTAAAAAAATGACTGTAGGTAACAATGCAGCAGAAATTCTCCCCAATCTCTTTGTAATCTGAATCAAATCAGTAGTATCCTTGTAAAAGGCAAATAGTATTATAACTAAACTCCAAAAAGAAAAAAGTCTAATAGATCTACTATGATAAAGAGGTAATTGATGCAAACTGGTCCAATAAAGCTTTATATGTCTTCTAGTCTTATGAAACACTCTAAAAACATCTCTCCTTAGTGACAAATAATTTTGCAGTGGCAAACATACCAGTACCCATAGAGCACTAAATAGGAAACAATAAAAAGCAAATTTGGATGTTAGTTGTCTTCTTACTGCCTTCCCTGTATTGTCGTTAAAAGAAGGCACCCAACTTGTAATGTTCAACATTTTACGTACATTCCATTATAGGGTCTCTCCATTAAAAAGAGTCGATAAGAGAGCCATATTCCCTGTCCTTCAAAGCCCCAATACAAGATACATTTATATATATTTAAATATGTGTCTGCACCTTCAAATTTGTATTACTTTTTGAATTTTGTAAGAATAAATTCCGGTGCGGTTGTCCCTTTTAGGCAAGAGTGTCACAAATTCATTCAAATAGATAACCAGTAAATAAACATAAACCACTCTTTTTGATAGGCATATCTAAAAAAAGAGATTTGACAAAAGGCTCTCCCAAGAAGGGGTAAGAAAAGTGACTTCAAATCATGCTAGTAACATTTAATATTGAACCAGTTCAAGCGGCAAAAGATCACACTTTGATTGGTTATAAAGGGTTATTATTTTTTTTATTCAGTGTTAGATATCGCATTGGTTTACAAAGATAATTGTTTTAAGAGAATACCAACACCTTAATATTGGTATAACCCAAGATAAAATATTTTTACTACACAGTAAGTTGAACCAAAGACTAATTCAGTAAATAAAAACTGCATAATTTTACCTATTTTCTCGCAAATTGAAATATTTCAAAGCAATAAAATGCCTCTTACAGATAAATTATACACTCTATTCTCTGCCTGCCATAACCGTAAACCTCTTTCTTTACCTCTCTTTTTACCCTGTCGCTTCCGAAGTTTTGAACCGAAGCTTCAACAAAGAGTTCGAAAAGTTTTTTTAAATATGAATAAAAAACAGAGATGCTTTGAAGCAAAAACAGTCATCAAAAGAGACCTGTAAACATCACAATCTTCATACCAACCAACAGCTTGTCTTGGAATGTTAGCCCATGCAAGGTCTAATTCCAATTAACCGATCTTTAATAATAAGAAGCTTACGGAATAATAGCTGGTTTCTTCCGAACTTACGTCGAAGATTATATGCAACCACTAAAGACGATGCTGTCACTCCATCTTTCAAAGAACCACCAAGGATTAATCCTGTTGGAATACAGTATCTGAGTAACTCTTTGCATTCACAGTTGTTTGGTAATAGTGATAACACATCTAAATTCACTGAAGAGGAAAATGCCCAATTATTGAAGCTGGCTAAATTGTCCTTAAAAAACCATGATCTATTGGGTAAGAAGACGTTAATTACTGAACCTATCTCTTTCCAACTGCCAAAGCTACAAGGCAAATCATTAGATGAACATTTCCAAAAATTGGGACATTTTATGTCCGAACCGTACATGACTATGGCCCAGAATAAATTTAAAGAAATTCCTAAGCTGCCTTCCAAATGGGTACGAACTCCAGGTTGGACTCGATATGAACATGGAAAACCCCCAGAGATTGTACCATATCCCACTGAACCTACAATTGTCTTTGATACGGAGGTCTTATACAAGATTTCTCACTTCCCAACGTTAGCCACTGCAGTATCAGAAAAGGCATGGTATTCATGGTGTTCTCCATATATTTGTTCTGAAGAAGAGACAAATTTTAAACATCTTATCCCCTTGGATTCAATGTCTACAGAAAGATTTATCATTGGGCATAACGTTTCATTTGATAGATCAAAAGTTTTAGAAGAATATAATTTTCAATCTCCAAAAGCATATTATATGGATACAAGGTCCTTACATATAGCAACTACGGGGTTAAGTTCAAGACAAAGACCGATTTTCAAAAGAAATGAAAGAATGAAGAGACAACTGAAAACCCAAGAAGAAAATCTTGATCAGGGTTCAAATTTAAGTAGTGATGATCTGGCACAAGGTGTTATGTACGAATTACAAGATAATCCATGGATTAGTGTTTCAAGTTTAAATTCATTAAGTGATGTTGCATATCACTATTGTAATATTGAGATGGATAAAGCCCCAAGAGATTATTTTGCTTCAACAGATAAGATGGATATTATAAATAATTTCCAAGATTTAATGACTTATTGTGCTAATGATGTTGTTGCTACATCAAGAGTGTTTGATGCAGTTTTCCCCATCTTTTTATCAAAATGTCCACACCCTGTTTCCTTCGGGGCATTGAAAGCTTTAAATAACTGTATTCTACCGGTAGATTATCAAAAATGGGATAATTATATTCAGTCTGCAGAAGATTTATATCAAAATTCTAAACTTGAAATTGAAGCTAAGATAATTGAAATCATTGAAGATTTAGTAAAATTGAAAGATAGGACACCAGAAGAACGTGAAAAAATAGTCAAAAATGATCCATGGTTAAAACAGTTAGATTGGACAATTCAACCTGTTAAGTTGACAAAGAAAGGAACACCTTATAAAAAGCAAAAAAAACCTGGTTGCCCTGAATGGTATAAACTTTTATTTCCAAACAATCAAGCTACAGTACCAAACATTACAATTAAGACAAGGATAATTCCCTTTTTATTTAAATTATCATGGGAAGGGTTCCCAGTAATCTGGACAGTAGAATCAGGGTGGTGTTTCCCAGTACCAAAAGATTTGTTTGACAATTTTATTAAGAAAAACTATTGTGTTGCTGATGATGAATCCCAAAAGATTTACAGAGAAGAAATTGCACCAAATTCTACAGACACATTGATGAAGATTCCTAATCCTCGTGATAGAGACTTAAGGTCAACAACGTTATTGGGAAAAACTTATATGCATTTTTTTGAGAACGGAACCTTAACATCGCAATCCCAATTAGCTTTGGACGCCTTAAAATTAAACTCCTCAGGTTCTTATTGGATGTCATCCAGAGAAAGAATTTCAGATCAATACGTGGTACGTCGTAAAGATTTTAACGAACAATTTAATTTTAACAGTCAAAAGTTATCAAGTTCATCAAAAGAGTTCGATAATCTTGCTGCAATCTTACCACAATTAGCTCCCATGGGGACTGTTACAAGAAGAGCAGTGGAGAAAACTTGGTTGACAGCATCCAATGCAAAGAAAAATAGAATTGGATCAGAGTTAAAGGCACAAATCACTGCACCACCTGGTTATTGTTTTGTGGGTGCTGATGTCGATAGTGAAGAATTATGGATTGCCTCTTTAGTTGGTGATTCTGTCTTTAATATTCATGGTGGTACGCCAATTGGATGGATGTGTCTTGAAGGTACTAAAAATGAGGGGACAGATTTACATAGTAAGACAGCAGCATTGCTAGGTTGTTCACGTAATGATGCCAAGATATTTAATTATGGGAGAATCTATGGTGCAGGAGTAAAATTTGCAGGTGAGTTGTTAAGACAATTTAACCCAACTCTTACTGAAGATGAAGCAAAAAAGACAGCTGTGAAGTTATATGAAAATACTAAGGGGCAAATTAAAAGGTCTAGAATATTCAAGAAATATTGGTTCGGTGGTTCAGAATCGGTTCTTTTCAATAAATTAGAAGCTATTGCTGAACAAGAAACACCCATGACACCAACGCTTGGTTGCAGTATTACATCTGCATTATTGAAGGAAAATTTACATGCCTCTTCATTTCTTCCATCAAGGATTAATTGGGCTATTCAGTCATCTGGTGTAGACTATTTACATCTTTTATGTTGTTCTATGAACTACCTTATTGCCAAATACAAACTTAATGCAAGATTATGCATTACGATTCATGACGAAATTCGATACTTATCATCAGAGGAGGATAAATATAAGGTGGCTATGGCATTACAGGTTAGTAACATTTGGACTAGAGCTATGTTCTGCGAACAAATGGGGATAAATAATTTACCTCAAAACTGTGCATTCTTTTCTGCCATTGATATTGATAAAGTATTAAGGAAAGAGGTCGATATGGACTGTATTACACCTTCAAATCCTACAGCTATCCCACCTGGTGAAACCGTTGATATTCTTCAATTATTACAGAAACCTGAAGCCAAACTAGAATTACCAAAAGATGATAATGTTGATGCTTCAGAACATAATTTCACTCCTAGAATACCAGTTTTTGCACAATATGATAGAGCATATTCAAGGGCATTCTTAAAATATTTCCTGGCAATGCAAGTTCAAAGAGACTCTAAGGAAATTTCTAAATTGGAACGAGAATATATCAAAAAGACTACTGAAAGACAATTTTCCAAAGATAAAAACCATAGGGAATACGGTTTGAAAGATTACCTTAATGATATTCAATCAGGGAAAAAGCAAAAACTTCGGATTATGTTACCCGTTGGTATTCCCCAGGAGGATGATTTCATGGCACAACATGCTATTGCTCAAAAAACTGAGTTAGCATCCGCTAACCTGAAGACATTGGTACCTAGGGATAATAGAACCACAAATGATAACACTGTGGTTAATACATCTTCTTAATCATCAGATGGCCATCTACCCGTAAGCACACGCCGATTATTTTAGTTAATATCCTAATTTACTTACTGCACCTAAAATCGTATAAATAAAACTATATATGTACCTCTTTTACAGCAATTTATAGACTACAAAATAAAAAGACATCATTATGAATACTTTAGTACCACCACAGATGAGATTATATGGTCAGCTTACTACGGAATAAGAAAGCTTGAGACCTTTTGTATGGGAATTTTGATTCAAACCGGGTAAAAATCCAATTTAAAGATCGGTTTAAATAAAAAGCGCTTTAAAAGGTAATCTGAAAGAAGAAAAGGTGCCAAAACTGCAATAAATCAGTAGAGTATATTACCATTAAGGTACATAGTGAGGACACTACATTTGAACTGTCTTTAATTATAGTATTCATTCCTGTTTTTATATTACTTTATTTTTTCGAACGGGCTTAAAACATACGATATTGGATACAGTACCAACTATTTTCTGACATTACTCTAAGTTATCCAATCCCCTCAAATAATCCAAGATGTCCTTTGACTGGTTAAATGTACCAGGATTGGGTCTTAATAACCAAGTAGCAGATACAGTTGCAACAAAAGATGGAACTCCACCATCAGTGTCGTTTGACTTTAATCAAACTTTAAAGCAAAATAATCAACAATCAGCGCCAATGGTTGCCCCTAAGAAGAACAACCCTTTTGCAAGTCATATGCAAACTCCAAATCTGCCTGTAAATCAACATCAGGTGCAGTTTTTAAACTCTTCCGCTGGTAATAACATAAACAACAATACTACTAATGAAAATTACAATACTGAAGTACCCCACAATGAGATAGGATACACTGAATCACATGAAGATTTACAAGTTCCCCTTTCCTTGTCACAAGTACAGTTAACTCATGAAGAAATGCGTACTTATTTAAGATGGTACAAATATATCACTACAAGAACTCATGGTAAATTAGTCAGGTTAAATGATGTATTCAGGTTTTTAAACAATTTTAATATCGGTGAGAAGATAAAGGAAAGAATATTTACCATCTTTAGGACTTGTAAAAATTCTTTAAATATTGGTCAGTTTTTTGCTGTATTAAGATTAATCTCACTGGCACTATGTAAGGCCATATTACCAACAAGAAGAATGATCTTGGAAAAAGCAAATGTACCAAAACCAAGACCAATTTTAAACTTACAGACTGACGGTGAGGTGTATGAAGAAGTTGATGAAGAAGAAGAGGAAGGGACTGGTAATAATAAAGGTGATGCTTCTAAAGTCGACTTTGATTCCTTTACCTCGTTATTATTAACTGGTAAATCTACAAGAAAGAGAATCAGAAGAAGGATTAAAAATATTGCCTTTCGGGATAAAAAAGTGAGATTTTCCGAGCATATAACCTTCCAAGAACCACAGGAGGAAAATGTTCATGAAACCCAAGTAGATAAGACAACTAGTGGTAGAACTACCTCTTCAGATGATGGTCCTCTGGATTTCTCATTGCCTATGGATCAACTTCTAAAACAAATGGCAAAGAGGAAGCAACATAATACATCCTTGATTTCCAAAGTTCCAACAGAACAACAAGAAACAGAGGAAGAAAAGGAAGAATTGAAGGATATGCAAGATTCATTATCACATTTCAAGCAAATTAGAGGACCTGACTCTGCTTCTTTGATTCCTTCTACATATTTAGAGAACAACGGGGCTATGGTCAATGAGATTCAACAAGTACCACTTCAACCTCTAAAACCTACTAGTACGGGTTCTGCCAATCATTTTATGCGTCAAGAGTATAACACTAACTATGGATCTCAAAATACGAATGTACAACCAATAATGGAACCATTGAAACCAACTGCTACTGGTTCTGCTAATTACCTGATGAAAAGTCACCATAGTGATAATTCTACTGTCAGCAGTGGCCCCAATAATATGATGAACCCTTCAATCCCATCTCAGCCAACTAATACGCAAAATGTAAGTGGCAATGTACCTCAAATTATCGAACCATTGAAACCAACAGCCACAGGGTCAGCTAATTATCTAATGAAACAACATGTCGGTACCGCTAATCAAGTAAATATATCCACTAATCCAACAAGTGGGACAGGTTCAGTACAACAAGATCAATTCATGAACTTTCCTCAGCATAGAGCTGAGCTTCAAAAACAACCACAGCAAATAGCATCTGCTAACTCTCAGCAATTACAACAGTCTCAACTAGCTCACTCACAACAACAGCAACAACAGCAACAACAGCAAATTCCAAATCATTCGTTAGTCCAACAAAACACATACCAAACAGGTAATTACAACATGGTACAACCTAACCAAAGCATATCACAACAAAACACAATGAATAATTCAGCAGGTATGCTAACGCAACAATACACATATCCTGTTTCTGAAAGAATGAACATGAATTATGTAAGTCCACAGCACACACAACAACAACAACCAATGCAACAAAATAATACTATGCAACAAAACGCAGTGGCAAATAATAATATGTTATCGGTGCCAAATGCCGCTAATAACTATTTCCAATCTTTATTATCTCATACACCATCTCCTAATGGAAGTAATACCAACTTACCTAATCCAAACAATATACCTCAACAATATAATCAAGGTACTGCTAATGTCGCATCTCCACAACTTTCACAACAAAATACATATAATAATCAACAGAATATTGCTACACCAATGTATAATACTATGAATAGTAATACTGCATACCAACAAAATAAACCAATGCAACAAGTTCCTAATTCGAGCATGAACACGGGATACAGCATGATGCAATCGAGTGCACAACAACCACAGCAGCAACAGCATCCGCAACAGCCCCAACAACAGCAACAGCAACAACCGCATTACATTATGAATCCTGTTCGTAATCAGAACCAAATGCAACCTCAGGCCTCAGGGCAACAACCTGGACACAATCCTGTGCTGTTTGGAAATCAAGTTCAATCTCCAATGCCTACGACACAAAATAACACCAATCAAGGCCAATATTTGGCCCCAAATCAATATGGTATGTATGTTAGAAGCAATTCGCATAGTCCGATTAATAGCCAACCTAATGCTCCACTTCGAAACACATCCTCTGGAGGACAAAATATTTTAGGCAATTATCAAGCGTTACAACAACAAGTGAATGCTTTACAAAATAGATATGGATAGAATTTTTCCTTTTCATCTCAAATTCCTCCGACATCTCTGGTATAGATGCAATATAGATATATTATATAATGAAAATATTATCATATGTATAAGGTATATGATTACGAGACAATTAATGACAATCACGAGTTCAGTTTATCTTCAAACTTATACCAACACGAAACATCTAATTAGTCATAATTTAATCGTGGTTTACTTAACAACGTATATATCACAATATATAACATCTATATTATTAAACTTATATTGATAAAAATAAGATATGCTTAAAAGGTTGAAGAGTCAATTACCTTATTTGTAACCTAACTTGACAGCTTCTTCGTAAGTTGGGTAATCTAAGTAACCGTGGTCGGTCATAGCGTAGAAAGTAGTTCTATCATATTTGTTTAATGGTAGACCCTTTTCAATTCTGTGAACAATATCTGGGTTAGCAATCCAGAATCTACCGTAACCGATTAAAGTTCTGTCATCCTTGACCATGTCCTTGACAACTTCTGGGTGTAAAGCTAAGTTACCAGCTCTAATGATTGGACCCTTCCAGATGGAATAGACGAAATCGTTAGTACCTTGGTGGTATTCACCTTCACCTTCAACTAAGAAAGGATCAGTGACACGTGGTTCGACTAAATGGACGAAAGCTAATCTCTTACCTTCTCTAGCCCTCTTTTCTAATTCACCAATAACATGAGCATATTGAGCAACAATTAATGGTTCAGCACCACCAGACATGGTACCGAATAAACCATATGGAGAGAATCTAATACCAACCTTTTGGTGACCAATGGCTTCAACAATGGCATCAACAACTTCAAGAGTGAAACGAGATCTGTTTTCAATAGAACCACCGTATTCATCAGTTCTCTTGTTAGATTTTGGATCTAAGAATTGATTTAATAAGTAACCGTTAGCAGAGTGGATTTCAACACCATCAGCACCGGCAGCAATAGAGTTCTTAGCAGCCTCGACGTATTCCTTGATGTATTGCTTAATTTCATCCTTGGTAATACCGTGTTGTGGGTTGTTAGCCTTTAAAGCTCTTTCCTTTTGTTCTTCATCCATGTAAACATTGTCAGAAGCAGAGTCATAACGTAAACCATCTCTAGCTAAAGTGTCAGCGTAAGATTGTCTACCTAAGTTCCATAATTGAACGTAGACAAAAGACTTGTTGTCATGAATCTTCTTGAAGATCTTAGTCCATTCAGCAACTTGTTCTTGAGACCAGATACCTGGAGCGTTATCGTAACCACCAGCTTGTGGGGAGATAAAAGCACCTTCGGTAATAAGTAAAGTACCTGGGTATTGAGATCTTTGGTTGTAGTATTCAACAGCCCAGTCCTTGTTTGGAATGTTACCTGGGTGGTGAGCTCTCATTCTGGTTAATGGAGGTAAGACAGCACGGTGTTGTAATTCAATGTCACCAATTTGAATTGGCTTGAATAAGTTGGTGTCACCTAAAGCAATTGGAGTGAAATCTTGAACAAAGGACATGATTGGGTTAGTACTAGTACTAGTTGTTGGTTCTATATACTTAGAATTATTTAAGAAGTAATAGAGAAAGATAGCAAATGTAAGAGAGAAGATATAAGTAAAAGGTTTTATATAACGAGAAAATAATAATGTTAGGGGAGGGATAACCATAGCTTCTATTAATCAAATCTTTTGAAGAGCAGCAGTTCTTATCTTTCTCATCTCACTTTATACTCTGACGAAATTTACTACAAAAAAAAAAGTCGGCAGAAAAAGAAAGAAATAAAAAAAAAAAGGCCACATTGAATTCTTAAAATTTCCAGAATTCTCTTTTTGAAGGAAATAAAAGAATTATAATTGACTCCCAATTTGAATGGCAAGTTGGAAAATAATCCACATTTATTTCACCTTCTTACTTGGAAAAAAAAAGTTTTCGTTTTTGGAAAATGGTGACGGCGAATTTTGCGCATTTTTTTTAAAGGAAAATCGGGCTATCACGTGATCTGGCATTTATAGGCACGTGATAAAACAAAAGGGCTATTGTTTGAAGCGTACCCTATTTTTGATCTCCAGAAGTTTCCTAATCAGGAAAAAACCGAGATCTCGGATTAATCTGCTTCCAAATACGTCATATTGTTTCCATAAATTCATATACACATATAATCTTTTATAAATATATTCCTGTACACATTTCACATTAATTTATCAATCCAGGACACATCAACATTATTTTCATTCAAAATTTCGTGGTAGGCATCATTAGCACCGAACATTTCCTGGGTTATATCGTTCATATTGGTATCTTTACCATCAGTTAGACTAATCTCTATTATAGTGTTACTAATATTTCTAAACACTTTGGCACATTTCTTGGCGAAAACCCACTTAGAACCGAAATGATCCAAGATCTCTGCACATTGTTGGGTTTCAATCTTACTTTTAAACAGATCAACACTCATCTGACATGAACAATATAAGATAATATTGCAAATGGTTAATGTTCTAAATAATGTAATCCAATTCAATGGTAATAACTTCTTTTGATATAATGTATAAGTATGTTTCCATGCCTCTAAACAATATTCTCCCAATACAGACATTGATTCATATGGTGGTTTCGGTATTAACACAGATGGACGATATAGTAAAATCATTAATTGAGAATGTCTCATAGCTAACCAAATATCCGAACTATGAAAAGAAATTGGATTTGTAATTTGAGTATAAGCATTTTTATCATTATGTTGTTTCATCTTTAACTTTTCAGTTTCAAAAACTGTATCTAATTCTTGTCGTAATCCCTTAATAATTTCAATTCTTTCCTCAGGGGTTAATTTTTTCTTTGAAACACTAGTAGAATGTACTTGTTTGTATATTCTACCAGCCAATCTTCTAAGACGAATCATGGTATTAGTCACCTCAATATCATCCTTTTCAGATTCATTAAGTGGACGCGGTACAGGAACAGTAATATCATCATCATCAATGGCAGAGGCTCTACCTAAACAAGTAGCAATCAATCTTTCAAAACAATATGCACTCCAAAAGACACGATAACGAGCTTCGACTTCAAGAACACTCATTTCTTTCATTTTCTTGGCTATTAAATCTCTATTAAGTCCTAAGCCAATGGTTAATCTCATTATAATACCACTAATAGTCCATGATGACCAACCTTTAGGTTCAAAAAAGGAATAAATACCTAATAATAGAAGACAACGAATGGTTTCTACATCTTGTAAATTCATAACGTAACAAAATTTCTTCATGGCTAAAAAGGCTAAATGATCACTTAATTCTTCTTCATCTTTTAAAAGCATACCAGCACGCCTTAACGTTGTACAACCAATAGCCATAATCATATAAACTTTAAAAATAAACACAGGATCATGAGTCTTGCTTAATTTATCATAATCAAATTCTGCCACCATTGATACTTGGTTCAAAAATGAAGTCTTATCAATCATTGGGAATAATCTGTGATTGTGCCTAAAATAAGCAGCAATAAATCTATCTAATAAATTTCGGTCAATAGTTTTTGTAGTACCATCCTCATTTACCCAAGTTCCAACACGCCCACCTTTAAAGACAGTACCAATCGTAGCTATCTCGATTGAGGCAGAATTAATAGGTACAGATTCAACATTTTCTATGTTATATGCATCATTATCTGAACTCAAACTAGGACCATTGTTGTTATTTTCACTGGAAAGTTTTGCATTAGGTATGTTTACATTTGTAGAATTGTCCATATTATTGTTAGAAGCATTAATGGTTGCAGGCATAGACGATAGCCGTATATTATCAAAGGAAGAAGGAGATTGTGAGTTGTTATTGTTATTTTGGAATGGAGACCCTGAATTGAACTTTGCCATCATTTCAGAATGATTAATATTGTATTGTGGGGATGTTGCAGAAAGAGATGGTAAGGATAATGTCTTTGGTACATTTGCTAGATTGGATTGTGCAGTGTTTAAAGATGCAGTTGTTGATTCTCTTCTTTGTTGAGATGCTATTGCAGATGATAATAACGCATGTGGATCAATTTTATTCATTGACGATATGTCAATAGCTTGTGGCATATCTTTAGAAGCATTCATCTTGTTGAAATAGGATTCACTGTCATTACTAATATTGGCCTCTTTAGATTCTGATTTAACTCTAATACCACTTGTACTATCATTGCTATTGGTGTTAGTTGCCTTTGTCTCACTGTTTGTTGGAGCATCTAAAGAGGATATCAAAGAAGAAACACTTTCATATAAAGGCACGTCCAAGCTGGTATTAGTCATAGGTGGAGTAGTAGCGACAGTTGCAGCAGTAGATACTGGAAGACTTGTTGTCTGAGCAGCACTGTTGGGGTTAAAGGTCTTCATGGCATTGGAATATATATCGTTGTAGATGGAATTCAGTGTCGGGAGAGACACATTGCTATCAGTTTTCTTGAGCGGAATAGTCATATTTGGTCCCCTTACTTCTGTAGATAAGGATGTAGCTTTAGCAATATCTTCTGGAGTTGCTGAAAGTGAACCAGATGGAGTGTTGTCCTTTGAAGTTTTCTTACGACGTTTCACAGGTACATATTCACCCTTTCTAATAGCTTCAGCCAGTTGCTTCTTAGTTCTTCTTGGTGCTCTACCAGGGTAAGTACATTCTTCGTGAACTCTGGCACAAAGTGAACAAGTTGGGGACTCCTTAGTACATTTTTTTTTCAACCGACGGCAGCGAGAACAAGAATATTCTTGTTTCTGAAAAGCAGTTTCATCAACAGTAGACATGACGTGTCTTGTTTGGTCTTTCTGATGGTTATCTATGGTCGCTGGCGGTAGTGAAAGTGTCTATCTCATTGACATCTTTGTTTATTTACATTTCTCACCATAATAAGCTTAATGGAAAAAAAAACATGTCAAAAAAAGTTTCGCCGAAAATTTGAGATGAGCTACTGGAAAGACTTAATTAAAGATAAATACCATGAAAAAGGAAGCAACAGTTGGAATGAAGATATCTGCTTCTAGTTTTTGTACGATTGGTTATGTGCTCGGCAATCCATAGTTAATTTGTGTAATTGGACATTTCGTTCCTGCTTTAGTTCCTTCCATCTCATTCGAAGATCTTTGCGGTGATCATCCCAAACAGTTGGGTGGAAAGAATCTTTTGTATTGCTGTTGATATTGGCCTTATCTATCAAGGACTGTAAATAACGGTAGTATTCTATTTCCTGACTGGCGTCAAACCGCAAAGAGTTACCTAAATCAGCTTCTTTCTCCTTACAAATATCCAAACTTCCATTAAATACTTTCACCATCAAAGCAGCTTGTAGTTCACATAAGGGGAATGGAACAACACCAGATGGAAGTAGGGAAAAGGCTAATGTTGGATCCTTGTTCCAAAAAATATGGCCCCACAAATTCTCCAAGGTTTTTGATATGCCAGTTGGATTACCACTTATGTCTAAACAAATCTCTTTATCAAATATTGAGACATCATAAAGATAGCCAGAAGCATATATTAAGATATCAATGTTTTGTAATATCTGTCCATCCTCAAGTTTCACAGAACGTTCTGCCCAATTAGTAGAGATAGTTCTGGGTACTGTAGTGATAATTGGATCTTCAATATAAATTGGCGTTCGTTCAGAAATATCAGAAATGGAGTGGTAAACATGTTTAGCCACAGAAGACACTTGATTGACCAAATCTTGGCCAGAACTTCCATTCCCAACTACAATGAGTGTTTTCCCACGAGTAAATTCACTGTTATAGAAATCTTTAGAATGGATTGCATCTTCTTGATTAAACCATTCCTCTAGATCTTTGACGTTACTTGGAATAGAAGGATATTTCAAATGGCCTGTTGCAGCAACCACATAATCATATTGCTTCTCAATGGAGTTCACCTGATCTTTAGTAGAAGCCATGATAGTCCAATGGTCTTCATATCTATGTACTTTTGTTACTTTAGTTTCCAAAAAGATGGTGACTTTGTCGTTACCCTTAATAAATGTGTTGTAATAATCTTGTATATAATCGAATACATCTTGTCTCTTAGGAAACTCTGCAAGTCCCTCATTGAAAGGAAAACCACTGAATTGCATTAGCGTCTTAGGTAAATTGGTCTCTAAATAATCATACATGACTCTACCTTTTTTACCCTTCTTATCTTTACCTTTCTCAGGAACATACCATACTCCTCCTAATTGATCATCATCCACAAATAAATCAATGTGTCCTATTTCTGGATAATTGGATAAGAATACCCTTGCAGTTGCAAGACCAGCGGGTCCACCTCCAATAATAACTACTTTCTTTAAATCTGTAAACATTGTTGCTTCTCTTTGACTAGCAATTTAATAGCTATAATGTGAAGTAATATCAAATATATCTCCAGTTTAAGCTGGTGTTCTTGTTTATATACCTTTGTTGTAGTTTCTTTGCTGCTCGAGAAAGGAGGTAGATCAGCTCCCCTGAAAGGGTAATTTTTATTAATAACTTGTTCGCACCCTCATCACTAACAAATGCAGCCGGTAACCTTTATGTTTGGTTGTAATGATACCAATTGAAGTTATGTAGTGATATAGATATATGATATACGATAATTTAAAGGGAAGATACATAATATATGAAACTTCTTTTTATTCACAATTTCACTCATTTTGATATACAAATCCACAATTTTTCAATGGCAGGCCATTGACCCCACAGATCCCAAAAGTGGTGGATTACTATTATTATCCAAGTGTGTAATTTGCTGTAGCTTGTAACCGAACCAATAATGACCCAAAATGGCACCCATTACCACACTTAGCATTAGCCACCCATTATACGTCATAAATACCAACATCAGTAAGAATGAAAATCCAACTTGTACCCCATAAAGAACACTAGAATGAACTCTTTGGTTACTGTTTAGTCTTGATCCATTGGGTAATTTGGAATTATATAATTGTAATCTATATCTGAACCATTCATATGAGGCTGAGAGTAATATTAAAGTTAGACAACTTAAGAATAGTCCTGGAAGAGTCTTAATCCTCCACCAGGCAAAAATTATACAAACATTCTTGTAAGACCATGTAAAGGACATGTTCATAGAACACATGTCCATATCCATATCCATATCGTGGTGATTCATCGCTAGTTTGATGCTTTTCTCTCTTTAAGATCAACAATCAACAAGTAGGTGCAGTAATATTCATAGTAATAATAAAAAGTGTTTTCTGGCATTTAATAAAATTAATTTATCAATTAAAACCTATATATATTATATAATCATAAAAGAGGCATCAATATATAGTCTTAAAGTCATCCAAGGATGTCTTCAAGTTTAATAGTAAGAAGTTAAAAAGTTAAAGAATAAAAAATAAAGAGTATTAATCAATATAGTTTAAAAAGTAACTTATAACTTGTTACCGTGGTGGAAGTTAGCACCAGCAAAGACAGCCTTGTCACCTAATTCTTCTTCAATTCTTAAGATTTGGTTTAACTTGGCTAATCTTTCAGATCTAGCTGGAGCACCAGTCTTAATTTGACCAGTTCTTAAACCAACAACTAAATCAGCAATGAAGACATCTTCGGTTTCACCAGATCTGTGAGAAACCATAACACCCCAGCCGGCGGCGAAGGAGTCGTTAGCAGCCTTGATGGATTCAGATAAGGTACCGATTTGGTTGACCTTTAATAATAAAGCATCAGCGGCCTTCTTTTCAATGGCAGTGGCAATTCTGGCTGGGTTGGTGACAGTTAAATCATCAGCAACAATTTGGATACCAGCGGTCTTGAAGAAGTGAGACCAAGCTTCCCAGTCATCTTCAGCAAATGGATCTTCAATGGAAACAATTGGGTACTTCTTCATTAAGGAGTGGTATAAGTCAGCTAATTCTGGACCAGATAACCACTTAGATGGGTCAGATTCTGGGTTCTTGAAGTCTAAGTCGTACTTACCGTCCTTGAAGAATTCAGAAGAGGCACAATCTAAACCAATTTGGACCTTACCTTCGTGACCAGCAGCCTTAATAGCATCGACAATTAAGTCTAAAGCTTCTTCAGCAGTTTGAATGTTTGGAGCAACACCACCTTCGTCACCGACGTTACCGGCAGAAGCACCGTATCTCTTCTTGGTTAAAGACTTTAAGTTGTGGTAAACTTCAGCACCCATTCTTAAAGCTTCAGAGAAGGTCTTAGCACCAGTTGGAGCAATCATGAATTCTTGTAAAGCTAAAGCACCACCAGCGTGAGAACCACCGTTTAAGACGTTTAAGAATGGAACTGGTAAGACGTATGGAGAGGTCTTAGCACCGGAGATTTCAGCTAAATGTTGGTATAATGGAACATCCTTTTCAGCAGCGGCAGCTCTGGCAGCAGCTAAAGAAACACCTAAGATAGCGTTAGCACCTAACTTAGACTTGTTTGGAGTACCGTCTAACTTGTTTAAGAAGTCATCGATAGCTTGTTGGTCTTTGACATCAACGTTAGCCTTAACTAAAGCTGGAGCAATGACGTCGTTGACGTTAGCGACAGCGTGTAAAACACCCTTACCTAACCACTTGGACTTGTCATCATCTCTCATTTCTAAGGCTTCGTGGACACCGGTAGAAGCACCAGATGGGACGATAGCTCTGAAAACACCCTTTTCGGTGGTGATTTCGACTTCGACGGTTGGGTTACCACGAGAGTCGTAGACGGATCTAGCGTAAACTTTAGAAATAGCCATTATTATTATATATGTGAGTTGATATGCAAAAAATGCCTGGGGATCTGGAAAGAAACAAGAAGTAAGAAGGAAAATAACAAATCAATTAGAAAACGTAAGAAGAATAATCCTTAAAATATTTAAATTTAATAATAATCAGATCCTTATATATAATAAGTTTGCACACCAGAAAGCAATTGAAAATTTGACAGAAGGTACTAGAATAACCTAATTGAAAATGATAGAAAATAACGTTACACAATTCCACAGCATTAATCGTTGAATGTAGAAGCTCTACAATAATGGACGCAAATTTTCCATCATTATTATCATCATCTCATACAATATTGTTACCACCACAACAATAATTGAAACATCAACTGTTTTTTTTGTTGTTTTTTGTCCACGATTTTTAATTATAGCATTTCCTAATTTCCTGAATTGTAAAAGCACTCAAATTAGGAAATTGTTTCAACATCAACTGTTAATTGTAGAAGGTGAAATTTAATGAAAGTCACAAAAAAAAAGGCAGAAATTTTAGAGTTAGTGAGCCAAAAAACGTATAATCTCTGAAATTAAAGGATCTCTTCTTGTAAACCACCATTATTGACCGTTGAAATTGTATTGTTATCATCAGATTGGAATAATATAGACAATGGAACTTGCTAATTAGCAGTGAACGATACCATCCTTTTTTTTTACAATCTGGTGGTAGTGTGGACGATTTTTCTCATTGAAGACAAGGACAGCACATAAAGAAAGTCTCTCAATAACAGTACGTATTTTTTCCAGATGACAGCTGGATCTTGCCCGCTTTGTTTCACAGCGGGAGATTTCCTCTTACGGCCCGGATTCCTGTTTTTTCCGGAAGCTAATAAATCGCGCTGTGGTGTACGGATGAGATGAGCTGAGTTTAGTGGAAGCCCAGTAAGGCAATAATTAAAGGATTCAATTTCATTATGCAGGAGATGTGGCAGTAGCCATCGAACTTGAATCGTTATTTGTAGCCACAGTAATGTTAACACTAGAGGTTATTAACCGGGATCCGTGTGATAACACTGCCATAGATGTAATTTCATCATTACTGCCATTTGTATTGAATAGTGGGTGATCCTTGCCCTGGTAATGATACCACAATCCTTCAACTAATGTATGTCTATGATCCTGGAAACTTCGTGACACCGTGTTAATAAATTCAATATATTCCGGGATCTTCGTCAAATTATCATCTTCATTGTAAGTTAATGTGGGGTCTTGCATATGTTCAAATAATGAATAATCTAACTGAATTAATTTGCGTCTCATTGATAATAAAAATTTACAAAATTTGTTAATGATATCAAATATTTGTAATTGGATCTTAATTAATTCCATAAGACATCCATCATGTAAAATATTTGTCAATGATTCAGCTAGTTGGGTTTGGATATCAAAAACATCTGTCTTTGCCATACATTTATTCATTTCTACTTGAATGACATCCTGATGGAAATATTCTAATATGGATTTAATAAGATTGTTCATACTGTTATGAATAACACGACTCTTCCTTATTATTTTACCCTTTATTTCTTTGTTGAAACCAGTATATTTCCATATTCTATTCTTATTTATTTCTAACCATGTCTCTTCTAGAATATTATTATGATATCTTAGCAAATTTAAATATCGATTAATTAATTGATATTGTGAGATACATGATCTATTAATGATCACATTAAGTGGATAGGGAATACCAACATCAAGTTTCATATAATGTATATTATTTAATCGTGAGGAGGAGGGCTTTTCTTGTGTTGTTGTATTATCACGAAGAGCAGTACCATTATTACCATACTCGTTTGTAGCTTGTTCAAATTCTTTCATAACCATATCTCTGATGGAATCCAAAGTATTTAATTTATTTGCATTACCAATGGTTTGTAATTCACTGTTAATATACTGAGTAATCACATCATGGAATGATTCATTATCTAATTGTAATACCATCAATTTTAAGATCAAATCATTATTTGCCATGTTATTGGAGATTATTTTCTTATTATTATCGAATTTAGTCTTTATCTTACTCTCCATTAAAGATCTATTCTTTTCAGAGTAATGTCTGGTCAATTCTGTTAATGAATCCTTTAATATTCTGTTAACATTATAATCATTATTATCACAAAAGTACCATTGTGATAAGCTCTTCATCACTTGGGGTAATTGATAACCATCAACAAGTAATTTTAAACACAATTTATTAGCACGATAATACCATTTCTCCACGTAAAGTTCAAAATTTGTACCTTCCATCAATTCTACAAAATTGGATACTTCAATATTGTTATGTTGTATCATATCATCTGCCTCAGCAAAATCTTCATCACGAATTGGAATATAATTCAAATCAAGACTTCTCTTTAACACATTTAATAATTTCCCAGTGGAGAGAATCTTAAACAGTAACTTATTCCCACTCCCATTTGAACTCCTATTATTATTGTCATCAAAAGTGGTAAATTTATCTAATAATCCATCTTTCCTGATACCATATTGAGTCAACCATATTCTATCACATTCAATAGGATTTAATATATTGATATTATTCATAGAGGACATTGTATTTATAATCATAAATTCATCACAAGGGTCATCTAATTCACCTTGGGTCATCCACATACGTAGAGTCTTGTGATAATTTGCACTTATCTTAATCAATAAATTTTTAAGGAAAGTCATCCCGGTGGAATCACCTAAATTCTCTAAGATCATTCGATATAATATCTTTAATATAGTACCACCTTTAGCAATTGGTGAAATCTTTCTATCTATAAAGATAGGGGTTAAATCATCATTTTGATTGAAATGTTCCATTTCAGCTAGGAAATTATCAATTGATAATTGTTGTAAATCAGCTTTTTCTCTTGTTTCCATTTCATCTTCAATTCTTACAACCAAATCATGTAATAATGCTAATTGTTTACCAATCTCGGAGTCATTTAACAATTGTTTCACTTCTCTTATAGAGAAATTGGGGTCTTCACAATAAGATCTTTCAAGTTTGTTCACTAATAACGGTAGATATACTTCATTTATGAAGACTTTAATTTCATAACTTAAACTTTGTAAAACAACACCATATTTGATATCTGACCATTTTTCACTAGCATTATTTATTGACACAAAATAACTTCCATATTGTAGTGTCCTTTTACTAAATGATTTCAATGAAGTGTCCATCTTCTTTGCAATTTTAAATTCTGGAATATCACCATTATAAGGATTATATTCATTATTGTATCTAATATAAGTACCACTAAGCCCCAACAAATTATCTAAAAGGTCATGGACAACAAGTGATTCCTGTACTCTCATAGTATCACCATTGGGGACGACTTCCCCCAGCTTATCTAAAGGATATAAAGTTAATTTGGGGTTGACATTAGATAATGGTTCATAATTTGTTTGTCTTGCCAATAGAGCGTCTTTAAGTTCAATATTTTGTACAGTAGACAAAGACTGTAGTAATTCTACATGATCTTCAACCGGTTTCACTTCCATATTGCGTGTCGTTCGGGTTGTACTCTCGAGGATATGGTTTATAAGTTGCTTGTAATGGATCTGGTTGTTTCTGGGTATTATTTAAAATCTTTGTTTACTTTTCAAAAATAAGCATCGCGTTTTGAACTCGCGTCCTGGGCGGTTAAATCCTGTAGCAGAGGTGTAGTTAAACTGAGAACCCAGTAACTCACAGAGGGGGTAAGAATGGACAAACCAGGTCAATGTTGGGACACCTTCTGTTGAATAACACAGCTGTGTTTTTTTTTGTTTAAAGACTACTCTCCAAAATGAGTTTTTGGTCAAAACTCGGGTGTTTTTAAAGATATGTTCCTATTGTAACAAATGGACCAACTTTTCCTTCTTTTGTTGTAACAAGACACACATTGTCCTTTATAGGTTATTTTGTTTCTTTTGTTGCAGTCAATAGGACCGTTTTATCTCTTTTCTATTTTTGAACTGATTTAATGTTTTGTCTAACCTTATAGAAACTTGAAAATGACAAACCAGAAACAAGGAGAAGATACTTCTCCAAAATAAACAATTTTTAAGACCTTCCTTTACTTTATTGTATATAGATATATTTTTGCTTTTATATAATACATTTCAATCTTCTTCTTCACTCATCCACACAATATCATCCATAACATCCTCCATTTTTTGTTTTATGTCCAATAATCCACTTATCCTTTCAATATATTCATTATCATTCAATGTATTTTTAACAAATTCCCATCCGTCTTGTCTACATGTTTCTACTATGTTACTGCTGCAGGCAGAACAATGGACGTACGCTGGTGATTCTACTTTTAAGGTTTCAAATTTATCCAAAAACCCTCTAATCTGATGTGGTATTTCCCCTAGTATACATGTATTATCTCCTTGGTTTTGTAAGACAGAAACCATCAATTCTACTGCTTGCGCTGATGCCATCATGGCAACACCTGGTCTTGTTACTGTACACATTTGATCTAATGTCTTTGAGGTCATACTATCTGTTGGAACCACAACATCATTACAGAAATAACAACCTAGCCTTGCATTATCTTCCTGGGAAGGATTATAAAGTCCATGTCTCATGACCAAGTAACTATCAAAACCTAAAGCAGCATTTATCACCAATTTACCTTTCACATTACACAACACGGTTGGTAACCATCTTGCTTCCCTTGAATCTACTAATAAATATACCACATCATGGTTCTCAATTAATTCAATAAGTTTCATATATTCTTCATATTCTCTTTCCTCGTTCGTTATGGGATGACCAATCATCGGTATGGAAATACTCACACCTTGAGCTTGCACCAGAGGAAATATTCTTTTTAATGATTCAGCAGCAACTGAAGCTTTTGATTTCCCACAATCCGTAAATTCAAATAGTGGTTGTCTAACAAGATTAGAATATGATACTGTTCCATTATCAACAAACGTGATATTTCGTACCCCCCAACCCATCAATGTACGGGCAACATAACAACCAAGTGTTCCTGCACCTAATAAAAGCACTTTGGTATCCTTTACCACATCAAGATTTAATTCGGGTACGATACGCCATTTCATCAATCTTAGATTCAAATCCATACTTTGTTCTGCAATTTTTAATGGATCAATTAATAAACTTAAATCAATTTGTCTGGGGGATAATTTCCCTTCAATATTTCTTTCCCAACCAGTAAATCTTAATTCAAATTCATCTCTCGTACTGTCTTCTTCATGGAAAAGTAGGGTGTGTCCAAAACTTTTCATGTTTGAACTTCTAACGAAACAAACTTTGAGTTCTTGCAACTCTGGATTATGAAGCTTTATCACTGTTAAGATATTTTTGGCTATGTTCGAGGGGATGTCATTCATACTTGAGGTATCTCTAATGAAAACAGTTTGATCTGAATGAAAGTTATCCGGTACATAATCTGTTATGAGTTCATTATCTAGCACGCTTATCCATTTATCTCTATTTTCTGATTTGATAAACCAACCTCTGACTTTAGCTAATTGTTCAGCATTAGTCTCTAACCTATCCTTAATACAAATGGATAAATCTTTCTTAATAAATGAAGGTATCATCAACCAATAAATATATTTATACTTCTTCAAGTCGGCAAAACTGACAAGAAAAAATTTAAAACAGGAATTAATATCATTCTTACAATCTTCCCAAAGCCTTATTCCTTGATCATAGAGAAACTTTTGTTTATCTAGTGTCCTCAATTGATCTATCCTATTAAAATTTAGTACTTCCCCTTTAATTACAATTTCTGTCCTTTCTCTCACACCCTCCTCCGCCTTACAATTAAAACATTGTTCATTTAAATATAATGGAGTAGCATTACTCTGTTTCGGTATATTGCTTGGATCCAAAACAGCGGTCAATGGGATGCTA
This sequence comes from Monosporozyma siamensis, assembly GCA_003708905.3. Classification (NCBI taxonomy): domain Eukaryota; kingdom Fungi; phylum Ascomycota; class Saccharomycetes; order Saccharomycetales; family Saccharomycetaceae; genus Monosporozyma; species Monosporozyma siamensis. The sequence goes on from PPOL03000004.1 coordinate 159,484, forward strand.
GCTTCACTTAATTTCAATTTATCCAACTTCAATTCAGATAACTTTTGATAGAATGTGGTATCAATAAATGAGTTCACTGGAAACACATACTTCAAATGTGCATGTTCATTTTTATTAAACTCCATTTAGCTTCTTTGAAGGTTGCTTCATCCTCCTTTTAAAAGTCTTGTTGCTCTCATAAGAAATGATGTCTTTTTCTTCCCTTTGAATTTATCAAAACCTTGAAGATTCCAAGTATTAGGTTCAAGAAAAGTAAATGGTCTTAGAGGAGTAATGTACAAAAGAATGGAGTTCTATATATTTGTATATCTTGTAGGCTATATGTTGATTATGTCTATTACATGTCCATTGGAGTATCTTCTAAAGTCATATCATCCAATTCATCTAATAATTCATCAATATTGATTTCTGGAGCATCATCTTCCTCTTCTTCTTCAGGAATAACATTACCATATTGGTCCACAGCTGGAGTAGCATCAGCAGCAGTAGCATTGTTGTTCTTATATAGATTAATGTTTTGTCTTAATTCCTCATCTTCTTCTAATTCTTGTAAGAATAATTCATAATCCTTCTCAGCACGTTCCATTTCTTGCTTTTGAGCTCTGGAACTGTAATCTTCAGAAGCATCAATATCCTTGTGTTCTCTTGCCATTCTCTTTAACTTCCACTTTCTATTCTTCTTAGTCTTTCTACGGTAATTCTTCTTCACTAATACTACATCTGGAATATAATCAACATTTAAAGCATCGAATAATTCAGAGTTATAATTTGAATTCCCGACGAAATAACCCATAACAGAATCACCAGCATGACAAATAGCACCCAAATGAGATCTAATATAATAGACTTGATCATTAACACCTAAATCAGCAGCTCTTGCCACGGTAATATCAGCTAAGACACGTTTACCCTTCACAATAGCAGTTGGATCAACATCAAGAACAATAAATTCCACCATTTGTGAAACGTCAGCTAATGATTGGAATGGTTCTCTCCAATACACTGATGCTGGAAGATCAGCAATTTGTAAAGTGGATGGATCAATGAATTGTACGGAGTTGGAAATCTTGGAACATAGAACAAACTGTGAAATGTTACCCATTGATTTAGCTAATTTTTTAGGTAATACAACTAAATCATCTCTACAGATTGGAACAATTTCCACAGAGTATGAAAATTTATAAGTGGATGAACCTGTATGAGTATCCTGAGAGATTAATTCTTCAGATTTCTTATATTTGATTGGGACTACAGTACTTAAGAAATCAATCATTTTCACAGCATGATTCTTTTGAGCATAGTAGAAATCTAACCCATCTTTCGATTCACTAATAGAAATGGTATCAACATGAGCATTATGTTTTAAAATTAATTGTTCTAAATATAAGAAAGTTCTCTTATGTGGGACTTTTTGTCTAATTTGAACAGCAGCTCTCCATGTATGTGTAGTATAAGATTTGGCACAGTCTGGACATTGCATAGCAATAACGATATACTCAACTTCAAAGGTTTGTTGGATAATCGTGTTGGCCATAGCTTCACCTTGAACGGTTAACTTGACCCTAATACGCCTAGAGTGGGGTTCTGTCCAGATGAAAGAAGCATCAACCAATCTAACTTTGTTTAAACCTTTTAATCTTCTTAAACAAATGGCTAATAATTCTCTAGATTCTAAATCAGCTTTAATCCAGGAACCAGGTGGTTGTAAAAATCTTTCACAATTTCTACAAAATGAAATATTGGCTTCTCTTGGAATACCTTCAGTGATATCAACAGTTAACTTAATACAGTCGTAACACATAACCAACCCGTTGGACCCATCGATGGGGGTACCACAGTTACAACATAAAACAGTTGAACCGTGGTTGTGCATATCATGTTGGTGTTGCTGTTGGTATTGAAGCTGGTTTGAATCCATAACTTTTTAACTTTTTCTCCTTCGTTGGACAGACTACACAAAAACCCAGATATAGATTGTGTGGATACCTTGTGATAGGAGATAACTGATGTTAATAACAGTAATCAAAGTAGTGGTTTAATAGTGAAATTTTTCAAAATTCGATGCTCATCGCAAATTTCAATCTGAAAATTTTCACCTTTTCGAAAAGGCCCGAAATTTGTTAGCGCTAGTAATAAATTATGATTACAACTTGGTGATGCAGTGTTTCATCTTGTGGATTAAAAGGTCGATGTTGTGGTTCTCCAAGGCACTGATGGGTAAAATGTCCCATTTGTGTTGCTCACAGAACTGTGCTAACTGGTTGTATCGGGCCATGGTCTCCGGTGATCCCGTCAAGTCTGCCTTGTTGGCTACGACAAATGGTTTCTTGCTTTGGACATGGGAGATCCCTCCCACTTCTTCTATTAATGTCATGAAATCTTGTAGTGGGTCTTTATTTTCTAGACTCAACACAAAACACCAACATTTGGATCTTTCTATATGTTTTAGAAATTCTAATCCCATTCCACGGTCCAGATGTGCATCTTTCACTATCCCAGGAATATCCGCTACTGTGAAGGTCTCTCCTGTACCCGTAGTGTCTGGAGACACTGTTCCAATACTGGGAGTCAACGTAGTAAATTCCCAATGTCCAATTCTGGGCCTAGCATTGGATATCTTGTTTAAAATAGTAGACTTACCAGCATTTGGAAACCCAATTAATCCAATATCAGCAATGATCTTTAATTCAATAAGAAACCAACTGTCAAGCCCGGGTCTACCACTTTTAGCAAACCTTGGGTTTCTAATCATACTAGTTAAGAAATGCATATTACCTAATCCACCTTTCCCACCATCTAATAATTTAATCGGTTTAAGTGTATCCATATCAAGATCAATACCGTATAGGGGAAAGACATCCTTCTTCTTTTCTTCATATATTAAACCTCGATCATAGAGTTTCATCTTTGAATCAAAATCTTTGAACCATTCTTTTTCCAGATGATATTCTAGGGATTTATCTTTGAAGATCCATGTCTTATCAGATTCAGACAGATCACTCAAGCCTCTGCTCAACTTTATACTGGGCGCAGAAGAAGTTTCAGTCCTGACACAATCTAATAAAATCTTTTCCTCTTGTAAAAGTTTCCTCATGGAGATAGAAGATGGTATGGTACCCTTAAGCTTGGGAATAACTTTACTTCTAACTAATTTGGGATCCATACACCAACGAATAGTAGACCCAATAGGTACTTTGATTATCACATCTTTGCCTCGAGCACCATCCAATTGATCTGATTGACCTGATCGACCATCTGGTGCCACATATAAAGAACTCAATTTGCTCAATGAGTTTAACCCTTTGGTTGGTTGAATATATATGCTTCCACCTTGTCCACCATCACCACCATCTGGTGGTCCCACCCGCCTATTAGCATCTCTAAAGAAGGAAATAAATCCATCACCACCTTTACCACTCCGACAATGTATTATCTTGACATCTTGGAAGTTTCCCTCGTAGTGATTATGGTGATGATTGTATAGCTGTTTCAAGTAGTTTAAGGAACTAAAATTGGCTAAAGGGACACTGACACTAAGATCTGTTCCGTACCGGCCTTTAACATCCACAATCTTGTAATCAAATCTCTTGGCTGGTTTATATGATCGAAATGGGTCTCTTGTAGTTGATATGGATGGGTCGTCATGGTGATTGTGAGTTAGTTGGTCTATCCATCGATCATTCTCATTCAAAGTAGGGGCATTATCTGGCGGGCTCTTCAGGCCATGAATAAACCGGTGTGGAGAGACTCTTTGTATTTGGCCCACTACTGGTTCTCTTACTGATATTCGTATCATCGTGTTTCCCTGCTTGTCTTGAGGATGTTGTATTCTTGATCTCATCACATTAAAGATGTATAAATCGGTCTTTAATAAATTTACATTAGTTAATTCTATATGACAATATACATACACATACTTAAGAAAATGCACATATGAGTTGGATTCATTTTAATATATTATCTAAGGTTGGGACTCTTCGCTTTGTTCTTGTTCTTTCTCTTTCACCAAAGTTTGTTTCAAAGATTGAATGGTTCTTAACATACTTTTCATGGATTTTGGATCATCACCAAACATAAGTGTCTCCATATTGTCCCATTCCTTACGCCATTGATTGACCTCTTTGGTCAATTGACCCAATTTGGTTTGTAAGTTATAGTTATTCTCAAGAGTATATTTGGCCCTGGCCAATTTAATTTGATCCAAATAATTTTTGACATCATCATTGACTTCATGAACATTTGCATCAGTATCAAAATATTTATCCAATATTTCTTGTAATTCTTTGGGTGGTCTCCAGTCATTCATATCAAATTTAGACACTTGAGGGTCTGACACTTCGACTTGTTTAGCTAAATCCACAGACAACTTTTCCACTAACGATGTGTATTTCAAAGAGTCAGTCTGTATTCCTTCCAAGATATTAACATACTCCCGTAAATCTTCTCCAAAGGGGGATCTCCCTGTTCTGTCATGGTTTGTCTCCTCCATTTGGTCGGCACTCTGTATTTGTGCCTCTCTGGCTTGATATTTAGCATGTCTTAAATCTACCGAGGTCTCTACCAATGTCTTATAGTCTCTAGATAATAAGTCCAGTTGCTTAATCACATCGGTGTCGGTACTGCCTTCAGTCTCACCATATTCCACTATCTTCTTGATGGTCTTCAACACATTCTGCAAGGTCTCGTAACTCTCGTGGGAATAATTGTCCAACTCACACAGGGAATCAAAATATTCGTTACCGTTTTCCATCACTCGTAAACCTTCAAAAAACCACCACTGATGATCCTTTGATCTCTTTGAAGGTTATACGTCTTTCATTAACCTTTGCTTAATATTTCAATATTTCAATATTAATTTTACTTACATCTTTAAATCTTCAATTCATATACCGATGAGACACCAAACACAAGTATAAAAAAGGAACAAGGACAAACAATGGTGCCAGAAGAGCTCACTGTGAGCTTTATTATGGGTCTCAGACACGAATTGAGACGGTCAGTGAGGGATTTATCCCACTGGAAATTATACAATTCATCAAAATGGTCCGCTGAGGCTCTTAATGGAATGATTAAGACTCAAGATGAGGTATTTAATGCTACTACTAATGATGTATCACCTGTTACCACAAGAAACAACACTCCCATTAAATTTAGACTTGAACCTTCTACGGGGAATGACGTTCAGGCGGGGACTCGAGGTGGAAATACATCAATGGATCCACTAATGGGATTAAATGAGGATGAATATGATTTATATCTCTTTGCATCTACTCTATTCGATTGTAAAGAATTTGATAGATGTGCACATTACTTAAAAGATGCCAAGGAACCTAGATTAAAGTTTTTAAAATTGTATGCTGAGTTCTTAGTATGGGATAAGAAATATATGGAATCTACTGAAAATGTTTTGATGACTGGAAGACTTGATAAGAAGACTTTTAATAGTCTAAAAGAACAAGAGACAAATGATGGGGGGAATGGTAGACCTGAGGGGAATTTGATGGATATGTTCAATGAGGGAGGTAGAAATAAGTCTTCAAATAATGAAATACTATCAGAAACAGGTCATCATACAAGTTTGTCCATTCTGCTATCCGAATTGAGGGAATATATTGACACTTATATCAAACCGATTAATAATTTGGATATTGCCCCAAAGGAGACACAACTGGGGGTTGCATTACTTTACTATTTGAAGGGGCTAATACTCACACGACAAGGTAATAAATCAACCGCCATAACGGCCTTCTTGAAATCTTTATCATATTATATTTTCAATTGGGGTTGTTGGTCAGAGCTTTTAAACTGTGTATCGAGAGTTGATGAAGCTCAATTATTATTAAATCACATTGAACAAAAATTTACCATCAGGACCAATAATGAAAGTTCATGGAATATTATGATCGAGTTCTTCAAATTAGCCATATACCAAGAATTTTATAGTTCTTCAATGGACTCATCTGTGACAGATATTATGAATACTTTTAATCCTAGTAATATAGCAAATCCACCTACTAATCTTCCCAATCTTGAAAATCCTATAGAGAATAATAATGTCAATTCTCTTCCAACTACAAATAATATTGATGAATTCTTCAGAGTTTTAAAATATTTGTTAATAATAATGCCTAATTTCGCCTTCTTAAAATCCATGAATGCAATGATAAGTTATAATTATATGGACTATACCAATGCAGAAAGTATCTTTGATGATTTAGTTAAACAAGATCCCTACAGGCTAGAAAATTTGGATATTTATTCTAATATATTGTATGTCATGCAGAAACATTCTAAATTAACATATTTGGCTCAATTTGTGTCACAACTCGATAGATTCAGACCTGAGACATGCTGTATTGTGGCAAATTATTACAGTGCAAGACAAGAACATGAGAAATCAATTATGTATTTTAGAAGAGCATTGATATTAAATAAAAAATCAACAAGTGCATGGACACTAATGGGTCATGAATTTGTGGAGTTAAAGAATTCACATGCTGCTATTGAATGTTACCGGAGAGCTGTAGATATTAACGAAAGAGATTACAAGGCATGGTATGGTTTGGGACAAGCATATGAAGTCTTAGATATGCATTTATATTCACTTTATTATTTCCAAAAAGCTTGTACATTGAAGCCTTTAGATCGTAGAATGTGGCAAGCTGTGGCAGAATGCTATGCAGTGTTAAATGATACCACACAGGCTATAAAATGTTACCAACGAGCTTATCAGCTATCATCTAATCCAGGTCAAGATTCTTTACTTCTCTTTAGATTAGCTAAACAATATGAACAAATGATGGATATTGATAATTGTAAAATAAATATGTTGAAATGCATTGCTATTGAGGACAATTCCTCTGGTGAATTAGTTACTGATGAAACGATCAAGGCACGATTATGGTTGGCACAACATGAGATGAGAATGAAGAATTATGAGGCTGCATATAATCATGCTATAAATATTACAAATGGTACTTCCCAAGAAATCGAAGAAGCAAGAAATATTGCAAGAAATTGTAGAATTGTTTTGAAATAGAGAAAGCAATAAAGAAGAGTGTCTCAGATTATATGCTCGTATATAATACATATATATTATCATTAATTAGAAAGATAATTTGCATAATCAACTAGATGTTGTCCTATGACAAAATTTCCTGCAATGTACTCTAGATGAGAGTTGAATTTATTTCGTGATAATTAGGTCCAGGTACTAAATTGTTAGAGTTACTGTTAATATCCTTGGTATAAGTAATTACATCAACTATACAGTATCATCCCTCAATGTCTCAGGTCACAAATCAACACATACACCAATTTCTTTCACAAATCACTATTCGATTCATCGTTACCCACTGTCATTAATACAATTTCTTAAAGATAATCACGCCTTATTCGAAAGTTACATCGTCGATAGTCAATTATACTACGAAACCCGTCTCTCTGTCTTCGAAGAAACTGTCGTCTTTATCACGAAAAAAACCAACTGTATTGCAACCACTAGGTTATTAAGAAATACCAAAAATGGAGACCTGTTCCCAAGAGAGTTTAAGTTCAGTCCAATCAAACAGTATAGTAGAAGGGTTGCCTTTTTTCTACGGTTAATTGAGAATTCTGAAAAGCTGCTATTAGCCATCGTAATTAAAACTGAAACTGTTAATTCGTTGAGAGGAAAGACTCCCACAATTAACACTGTTAGTATAATATGGTACGATATACTTAATAATAACAAATATAGATCGTATCTTCACACATTTGTTAAGCTTGGTGCATGTAATTGGCTCGAGTTTAAAGAAGGTAAACTGGTTGCTTTAAAAATCCATTATTTTAGAAAAACGCTTGATGCTTCTAGAGGTTTCATATCATGTGCTGCCAGATACCATGAAATTAAGGTAAAACCGCAGGATAATAAGAAATGTTTTTTTAATTTAGAACATTCGACGTGGTAAAGTGGTCTCGTAGCTGAGGAAGAAGAAATAGCAGAATCAAAAAACTGATTACTAGGCTTAATCCACTGCTTAGATTTTTTTGGGACAATTGTTGTTTGCTGCTAATGCTTGTAGAAGCCTGAAATATGCTATGTGTCAATGTTAATATATCTCTTTGAAAGATCATCATAAAGTCCATATGCTTGCCACTACCTGAGTCTTCTAATAGTTGTGTACCACAAAGACGTGAAGAATATATGAAGGACTTGTAACTCATAAGTTTAGCTTACAATATACTATGGATTCGCCTTTATCTATTCCTATCTTTGTCGATAAAGCTGATTTTAGTAGGAATGAAGGTGATCTTCGTCATTATTCTCGAAAAACTTCCGTTGGTACAAGATGGGTATGTACTGAGAAATCTGGAAAAGTCAAGAAAGCTGGATTGATTGCTCAAGGTCATACTCATAAATTTGGCATAGATTACAGCGAAACCTTTGCACCTGTAATTCGATATGAGTCAGTAAGAGTGTTTCTTGCGCTAGCTGCTTCCTTGAATTTGCGTATTCATCAAATGGTTGTAAATTACGCCTTTTTGAACTCTAAATTAGATGAACCTGTATATGTTCGTCAACCACCAGGTTTTGAATCTTCACCATATCCTGATCATGTTTGGAAGCTATCTGGAGGTATGTATGGATTGAAACAATCCCCATTATTGTGGAATAAACACATTCATGCTACTTTAGCAAAAGCTGGTTTTACTAGAAACGAAGGTGATTTACTTCCGAAAAACTTCTGTTGGTACTGCATTGATTGCTTTATATGTGGATGACTTACTTATTGCTGCTCCTTCCTTAACTGTTATGCAAGCTATCAAACAATTTTTAATGAAAGCTTACTCCATGAAAGATTTAGGTCGTGTTACTCGGTTTTTAGGCATGAACATTGAACAAGGTGAGAAATATATTTCACTAGATATGGAAGAATACATATCCACATCTATCAATGGGTTACATATTCCCACCCATCACCAAGTTCACACCCCTATTGCCTCCATTAAACCCTTATTTGATTTATCATCACCTAAGATAGAGGATATCACCAAGTACCAAAGTCTAATTGGACAGTTGCTGTTTGCAGCCAATGCTGGTCGTCCTGATATATCCTATGTTGTGTCAACGTTATCACGTTTTCTCAAGGATCCACGAAAGGTTCATTATGCTGCTGTCGTAAGGATATTTCAGTTCTTATACACATCTCGTAAGTTTTAGCTCACAATACAGTATGGGATCACCTCTATCATTAACGATTTTTTCTGAAGCTGTTTCTGCTCCGCTAGAGGACCTCCCATATTCTACTCTGTGTGTGTGTGGGACGGAGGCATGTTACTCAACTTGCTGGTGGTACTGTTACTTGGAGTTCCAAAAAGATTAAGTCGACTGTATATGTATCATCGACTGAATCTGAATACATTTCTGCTAGCAATGCTATTAGAGAAATTGAATGGTTAAGTAGCATGTTCAATTTCGTGTATCTAAAGTTTTTATCTGTTAAATTGCTAATCGATAATCGAGCTGCTCTACATTCAGCGAAACATCCAGTATTTCACCCAAGAACGAAGCATATTGCATTGCATTATCATAAGATAAGGGAGTCTGTCGAAAAGGGACTTGTAGATATAAAGTTTGTACCAACAGATAAACAAGTTGCTGATATTATGACAAAAGCTTTGAGTAAAGACAAATTTTGTCAATTCTGGAATGATATGAAAGTGTATTAAAAAAGGGCTGGTAAATATTGATTTATTTTATCATACTGGGACAGAGTTATGGGCGGTACTCCATACTTTAGAGAAAGCCCGACTATTCTTATCAAATAAGATTACCATATATACCGATAATTCGGGTATTATTAGCATTGGAAATTCTAACACCAAAGCACATAATAGAGTCACTAAATATATCGAGTTACTATCTGGTTACCGATTTGGCGACATTTACCTGGTATAAAGAATGTGGTAGCTGATTTTTTGAGTAGATTTGGTCTGGATGACCAGAATGAGCCGGATATCAGCAACTGGGAAAAGAAAGCTGTGGAGATTGTCATAACCAAGAAGATATGTGAGTTAAACTTATTACCGATCAACGAGCAACAGTCTACTGATGCTTCATCAGAACCTCCTATTGATGAACATAATATAGTGCAAAATATAATGAACTTGCACAAGAACCTACAGAAATGACGGTACACAATGACGAGGTAAGCGTACCAGTAGTTGACAATAATAATACTGTAAATAAAGATACTGAGGTTCCTAATAAAGATGAGATCCAAATCGCAAGTTCCAGAAACTTAAGTTGGTCAGACATGATTGAGTTACAACGCATCCTTATCGAGAATTTACCAATCCCACATAAATATAACATTGTAGCGAAGGAATTTACGGTAGTGGATAAGAAGTTAAAATTTATTTTAGCAAATTAACTCTATCATGTCATTACTGATGCCGATTTTATGGAAAGAGCCACCACTCTCCATAACAAGATTCATTCGAGTCATAGAGTTTTAAAGGAAATGATGTTCGAAGACGGATTTTGGAATCCCAATTCTGATTTACTAGTCACAGATATTCTGTCACATTGTCATCAATGTGAAATTTTTCAGCGATTTAGCGAACTACCCGTTGAATCACCAGAAATTAAGAAAGTTCCTGTATTTAGTAGATGACATTTTGATTTTGCAGGACCATGGCCTTCAAATAATGGCAATGAACATTTTTTATTGGCAGCAGACTATACAACTAATTTTATTATGACTAAAGCCTGTCCTGGTCCTACTGCTGAAGTGGTAGTGGATATGGTACTAGATATTATCCAAATATTTGGTAAACCAAAGGAGATTATTGCAGATAACGTCCCTGTATTTGTTAGTGGCATAGTGGACACAGTTTTAACCAAATTGAAGATCAAATACGTTCATTCATAGGCATATAATCCAAAGGTAATTCCAAAGCAGAACGTAGCATACAGATAGTCAAGAAGGCAGTGATGAAGAAAGACCCTTTCTTACGAGAATGGTCCATGACTATCCTATGGGCAACTGATATGGTAAATTCTACCAAGATGATGTATGGTTTTTCACCCAGAGAATTAGCTTTTGGTAAAAAGACTAATATAGATAGAACAGAATTTGCTGATTTATCCAGGGGTGAAGTTCAACAACCAGCTGGCTTTTATGACTTTGTGGAGAGAGAACAGGTGATAGTTTGAACCTGAAAAAAATGTATTTTCAACAGTCTAATGATAGAGCCCTATATTAATTTAATTTCTTCCTTCTTTCTTGCAATGATACCAGAAAAAATTACTCTCACATAAGCAGCACACGTTGAGACATTATTTGTTCTACTTTTTAACATTTATAACCTTTCTTTTAGCGGGACTGATAATCTAGCATAAAAGCGGATTATTGATGACCCAATTTAATTAGTGATTTCTAAACACCAGGGAAAAGAGAAGCGGCTCCTGACTATAGTAAAATCACTATTTAAATGGACACGAGCCTCTAAGCTCTTTAGAGGAAATTATATCTCCCTCAAGATGATAAATAGAGGCTGGTTTCATTTGTTTCAGAGTTGGAAGGAAGTTTCTTATTTCGCCATGTTGTTACTTCCAATTTATATTTTTGAAAAATTTTGAAAGTTGGGTCATGTGATCTCAAATTCTGAAAAATTAAGAACTTGAAATATTTTTAAAGAAACAAGAACTCATCTCAAAATATTTGGAATAACACTTTTGACAACAGATTATATAGAAGTAAATATATATTGGAAAAGAAACAGAACCAATTATTTGTATTATACACATTTTTTAGCACAAGATTGTAGTACTTTAGGTTTCCTAATAACCATTATATTCAATTGATACAATAAACAAAATAGAACAATGTCCGATCTCCCTCCCCCACCCCCACCGGGGTTGAGTGATTTTGAAAGTGACTGGGAGGACCAGGATGAAGATCAACTCCCACCTCCACCCCCACCTCCCGGATTTGAAGAAGAAATAGAAGAAGACCAAGATGAACCTTTAAATCATTTGAAAGAAGAAGAAGAAGAAGAAGAAGAAGAGATGAATCTCCCGCCTCCACCTCCTGATCTCGATGATGAGGATTTGCTTCCTCCGCCACCTCCTCCTCCTCCAAGTGAAGAGTTTCTAAATGGTAAACAAGGTAAAAGATCCCATGAACCTAGCAATCGTGAAATCAAAAGACAAAAGATTGATAAGAATAATAAATTTAAAGTTACGAGAAAGAACAAGGCTTCTTCAAAAGGTGGTATTATTCATTCACATAAAGTAGACATGCCTCCTGAACATTTAAGAAAAATTATTGAATCACACATGGATATGACTTCAAAAAGATTTAATTATGATAAAAGAGCTTATTTGAATGCATTGAAATACATGCCACATGCAATTTTAAAACTTTTAGAATCAATGCCGCAACCATGGCAACATAAGAAGGATGTTAGAGTATTATACCATACATCAGGGGCCATCACCTTTGTGAATGAAGTTCCAAGAGTCATTGAGCCCATATATACATCACAATGGTCGACAATGTGGATTGCTATGAGAAGAGAGAAGAGAGATAGACCTCATTTTAAAAGAATGAGATTCCCGCCGTTTGATGATGATGATCTCCCATTGTCATTTTCCGATCATATTAAAGATATTGAAACCCCTGAGGGTATCACTTTAGATCTTGATGAAGAAGATGATAAAGCAGTTATTTCATGGTTGTATGAGAATCAACCATTAATCGATGATCCAACAAAAGTACCAGGAAGTGCATATAAGAAATGGAGATTATCATTACCTATTATGTCAAATTTGTACAGATTAGCCACGCCTTTAAGGAGTGAAATAAATGATGAAAATAGTTCTTATCTATTTAATAAGGAATCATTTCTTTCCTCGAAGGCTCTTAATACTAGTATACCGGGAGGCCCTAAATTTGAACCTTTATATCCTAACGAGGAAGAAGAGGATTATAACGAATTCAATGCTATTGACAGTATTATCTTCAGAAATCCAATAAGAAGTGAATATCGTATTGCTTTACCACATCTATTTAATTCTCGTCCAAGATCAGTAGAAATACAACATTATCAAGAACCCCTATCATGTAAAGTCACTGCGAATGAAGAAGATTTAGAATTACCAGAATTTTATTTTGATCAATCACTGAATCCAATTTCGACAACTGCTACTCCCAAGAGATACACAACAGATAAGAAATCCAAAGATGCCAGCTTTTTAGATAATATCAAACCATTGATGGATGATGCTGAACTAACTCCTAATAATTTAAGAGATGCTGTCTCATTATATAATGCACCATTCCCATTTAATAGAAGAAGTGGTAAGACAGTAAGAGCTCAAGATGTTGCTTTAGTGAAAAATTGGTATTTACAACACCCAGATGAAGAATATCCTCTAAAAGTGAAAGTATCGTACCAAAAATTGCTTAAAAACTATGTTGCTAATGAATTAAAAGAGAGGAGAATAAATAGAAGGAAATCACCTTCTCAGAATGCTCCTCTATTAAAGAGTTTAAGAAAAACAAAATACTTTCAACAAACTACTATCGATTGGATAGAAGCCGGTTTACAACTTGTCCGACAAGGCCATAATATGCTAAATTTATTGATTCATCGCAGAGGATTAACATACTTGCATCTGGATTATAATTTCAACCTTAAACCAACAAAGACATTAACAACAAAAGAAAGAAAAAAATCGAGATTTGGGAATACTTTCCATTTGATAAGAGAACTATTAAAAATGATCAAATTAGTTGTAGATGCCCATATTCAGTACAGACTGGGTAATGTCGATGCCTATCAATTAGCTGATGGGTTATATTACATTTTAAACCATATTGGTCAGTTAACTGGGGTATATCGATATAAATACAAGGTAATGCACCAAATTCGAGCATGTAAAGATTTGAAACACGTTGTGTACTATCGTTTCAATAAGATTATTGGTAAAGGACCTGGTTGTGGGTTCTGGCAACCCGCATGGAGAGTTTGGATTTTCTTTATGAGAGGTATTATTCCTTTACTAGAGAGATGGTTGGAAAACCTTTTAATTCGTCAATTCGAAGGTCGCACCAATGAAGTTATTAAGTCTACCACCAAACAAAGATCTGATGCTTACTATGATTTAGAACTTAGAGCATCTGTAATGAATGACATACTTGACATGATCCCAGAAGGCATAAGACAAAACAAGGCTAGAACTATTCTACAACATCTAAGTGAAGCATGGCGTTGTTGGAAAGCCAATATTCCATGGGAAGTTGAAGGAATGCCTGAACCTATCAAGAAAATTATTGAACGTTATATTAAAGCCAAAGCTGACGGTTGGGTTTCCTCGGCCCATTATAATAGAGAGAGAATTAAGCGTGGTGCCCATATCGAGAAGACTGTTGTTAAGAAGAACCTAGGAAGACTTACTCGTTTATGGTTAAAGAATGAACAAGAAAGACAACAACAAGTAGAAAAGAGCGGTCCTAATATTACTCCAGAAGAAGCCTCGGGTATATTCACTAACATGGTTGATTGGCTAGAATCAAGAGAATTTATGCCTATACCATTCCCTCCATTAACTTATAAAAATGATACCAAAATCTTGGTATTAGCTTTAGAAAATCTAAAGGATGTATATGCATCTAAGGTACGTTTGAATGCTACCGAAAGAGAGGAATTAGCACTTATTGAGGAAGCTTATGATAATCCACATGACACACTAAACAGAATTAAAAAGTATCTTTTAACTCAGAGAGTGTTTAAACCAGTTGACATATCAATGAGTGAACATTATCAATATCTCTCTCCAGTTTATGCTGTAGATCCACTTGAAAAAATAACAGATGCATATTTGGATCAATACTTATGGTATGAGGCTGACCAACGAAACTTATTTCCAAACTGGGTAAAACCTAGTGATGAGGAGATCCCACCTTTGTTGGTTTATAAATGGTGTCAAGGTATAAACAATGTATCTGATGTGTGGAACGTTGACGATGGTCAATCCACTATACTACTGGAAACTACCTTAGGTAACATGTCAGAAAAGATCGATTTTACTTTACTTAACAGATTATTACGATTAGTTATGGACCCAAATCTAGCGGACTATATTACTGCTAAAAACAACGTAATTATTAATTTCAAGGATATGAGTCATGTGAACAAATATGGTTTGATTAAAGGTCTCCAATTTGCATCATTCGTCTATCAGTACTATGGTTTAATGATTGATTTATTAATTTTGGGTAATGATCGAGCAGCAGATCTTGCAGGGCCAGTAAAAGAGCCCAATTCATTTATGCAGTTTAAAAATAAAGATGTCGAGACAAGTCATCCAATTAGACTTTATTCAAGATATATGGATAAGATCCATATTCTTTATCATTTTGACGAAGATGAGGCCGAAGAACTGACTGTTGAGTACTTATCTGAAAACCCTGATCCAAATTTTGAAAATGCTATTGGTTATAATAATAAAAGATGTTGGCCAAGGGATGCCAGAATGAGACTAATGCGTCAAGATGTAAATCTTGGAAGAGCTATATTTTGGGATGTCACAGGTAGAGTTCCTCAATCACTAACTGATATAGTATGGGAAGATTCTTTTGTTTCAGTGTATAGTAGACACAATCCTAATTTATTGTTTGAAATGTGTGGTTTTGAAGTCCGTATTTTACCAAAAGATAGAATGGATGAAGTTTTAAGTAGTGATGAGGGTGTATGGGATTTAATTAACGAAGAAACAAAACAACGTAATGCTAAGGCTTTCCTAAAGGTATCGGATGCAGAGGTGAAAAATTTCGAGAGCAGGATTCGTGGTATATTAATGTCTGCAGGTTCATCAACTTTTACCAAAATTGCGGCTAAATGGAATACAGCAGTTATATCTCTTTTCACTTATTTCAGGGAAGCTATTATTGCCACTGAGCCATTATTAGATGTCCTCGTAAAAGCTGAAACACGAATTCAGAACAGAGTTAAACTTGGATTAAACTCTAAGATGCCTACGCGTTTCCCTCCTGCTGTCTTTTATACTCCAAAGGAACTTGGTGGTTTAGGAATGATCAGTGCATCTCACATTTTAATCCCAACTTCTGATCTGACCTGGTCAAAACAAACTGATACCGGTATTACTCACTTTAGAGCCGGTATGTCTCATAAGGATGAAAAGGTTATTCCTACAATATTTAGATATATCACAACGTGGGAAAATGAATTTTTAGACTCTCAAAGAGTGTGGGCAGAATATGCTACTAAGAGGCAAGAAGCTGTCGAACAGAATCGGAGATTGGGATTCGAGGAATTGGAAGGTTCTTGGGACAGGGGTATTCCACGTATTAGTACATTATTTCAAAAAGATCGTCATACGTTGGCGTATGATCGTGGCCACAGAATTCGTCAAGTCTTTAAACAGTATTCATTGGAAAGAAAGAGCCCCTTCTGGTGGACAAGTTCTCATCATGATGGTAAACTTTGGAATTTGAATGCCTACCGTACAGATGTAATTCAAGCACTTGGAGGTATTGAAACTATTTTAGAGCATACTTTGTTCAAGGGCACTGGTTTCAATTCATGGGAAGGTTTATTCTGGGAAAAAGCATCCGGTTTTGAAGATTCAATGCAATTCAAGAAATTAACACACGCCCAAAGAACAGGTCTTTCCCAAATTCCAAACCGTCGCTTCACATTATGGTGGTCCCCTACAATCAATAGAGCCAATGTATATGTTGGTTTTGTTGTTCAACTAGATCTTACTGGTATCTTTTTACATGGTAAAATTCCAACATTGAAAATCTCACTTATCCAAATATTTAGAGCCCATTTATGGCAAAAGATTCACGAGAGTATTGTCTTCGATATATGCCAAATTTTAGATGGTGAAATGGATGTGTTACAGATTGAATCCGTGAATAAAGAAACGATTCATCCTCGTAAATCCTACAAAATGAATTCGTCTGCTGCTGATGTAACTTTAGAAAGTTTACATCAGTGGGAAGTCTCTAGACCATCCTTATTACATACTTCCAATGATACATTTAATGCTGTCACTACAAATAAGATGTGGTTTGATGTCCAATTAAGATATGGTGATTATGATTCTCACGATATTTCACGTTATGTTCGTGCTAAGTTCTTAGATTATACTACTGATAATGTTAGTATGTATCCATCTCCCACAGGTGTTATGATTGGGATTGATTTAGCTTATAATATGTATGATGCCTATGGTAACTGGTTTAATGGATTGAAACCCTTAGTTCAAAATGGTATGAAAACTATTATGAAGGCCAATCCTGCGCTTTATGTTCTTAGAGAACGTATTAGGAAGGGTCTGCAAATTTATCAATCCCACGTTCAAGAACCATTTTTAAGTTCTTCAAATTATGCCGAATTATTTAATAATGACATTAAATTATTTGTCGATGATACAAATGTATATCGTGTTGCTGTCCATAGAACATTTGAAGGTAATGTGGCCACCAAACCAATTAATGGTTGTGTATTTATTTTGAATCCTAAGACTGGGCATTTGTTCTTAAAGATTATCCATACATCAGTATGGTCAGGCCAAAAACGTTTAAGTCAACTTGCTAAATGGAAAACTGCAGAAGAAGTAAGTGCCCTCGTTAAATCTTTACCGAAGGAAGAACAGCCAAAGCAAGTTATTGTTACAAGAAAGGCAATGCTAGATCCACTTGAAGTTCATATGCTTGATTTCCCCAATATTGCCATTAGACCTACAGAATTAAAACTTCCATTCTCAGCAGCACTGTCGATTGATAAATTATCAGATGTTGTATTAAAGGCCACTGAACCTCAAATGGTTTTATTCAATATATATGATGATTGGACTGAAAGAATCTCGTCATACACTGCTTTCTCAAGATTAACCTTGTTATTACGTGCATTAAAGACCGATGAGGAGAAAGCCAAAATGATTCTTTTACGCGATCCTACTATTGTGATTAAACCACATCATTTATGGCCTTCATTTACTGATGATCAATGGATTCAAATTGAAACTGAAATGCGTGATTTGATTCTAGAAGAATATGGTAAGAAATATAATGTCAACATTGCCGCATTAACCCAGACCGAAATCAAAGATTTAATCTTAGGTCAAAATATTAAGGCACCATCCGTTAAGAGACAAAAGATGGCTGAATTAGCTGCCGCAAGAGCTGAAGATAAAAAGGCCGGTGAAGAAACTAATCAAGCTTCAACTTTAATGAAAACCAAGACAATCAATGCTCAAGGTGAAGAAATCGTTGTTGTTGCCTCTTCTAATTATGAAAGTCAAACATTTAATTCGAAGAATGAATGGAAAGAGAGTGCTATTGCGAATAGCTTATTGTATTTAAGATTGAAGAATATTTATGTTTCATCAGAAGATTTTGTGGAAGAGAAACCTATTTATGTCTTACCAAAGAATATCTTACAAAAGTTCATTGAAGTTTCCGATGTCAAGATACAAATTGCAGTATACTTATATGGTAAATCTCCAAAGGACCATCCAAATATCAAAGAAATTAAGACAGTTGCATTAATACCACAGTTAGGTTCCAATAAAAACGTACAATTAAGTAACATTCCAGATTTTACAACTTGTCCTGCTTTACAAGGGTTAGAACTTCTTGGTTGGATGCACACTCAAGATAATTCATTAAAATTCATGTCTCCTTATGAGGTGTCAACCCATGCTAATCTATTCAAGAATCATACAGAGAGAGAACCAGTAGATATCAACATTTGTTCTAAATCTGGTTCTATTTCTATTTCTGCATATACTTTGAATGATGAAGGTATTGCTTGGGGGCTAACTAACAAGGATGTGATTGATGACATGCCTTCAGATTTTGAACCTACTTATAGTGCCTATGCCCAACTATTATTATCAGATCGTATTATGGGTAACTTTGTGGTTCCCACAGAAGAAGTTTGGAATTACGCAATGATGGGTGCCAATTTCAATGCTGATCTCGATTATGAGATGACACTAGGTATTCCTATTGAATTTTACAATGAATTACATCGTCCTACTCATTTCTTACAATTTAATCAACTTGCCGGTGACGAAGAATTAGAGGCAGAACAACAAGATTTATTTGCATAATTAGCTATCAACTCAAGTTTGATATATACAGACATTTACATACATATATATACAGTACATATCTTTTCAATGGATGTTTTGCATATTATAATATTTTTATTTTCATTTTGTTTTTAATGCAATGCCAAGTGAAAAGTTGCGAACATATATATAGATACAAAGGCAAAATCAGCTATTATATTCGACATTTAGAGGAGAAAAGAATAGTAGGAGTTCAGAATAAGAGACTACTAAAAGTAATGGATACAGTTAAAGAGAATTCCTCACAGGTGAAGACAAAAGATGACACTCAAAGCTTTATAAATGACCTTTTGGACAAAATATCCCATGCCAAGGATCCTAGTTGTGATAAGGCAGAAGTACAAAAAATAGTACATGATTGTATCTATTTGCTGCTGAGGCTTGGATATGATACCGATATGTTATATCAACTTACCGGTATAGATGATACATTTCTGCGAACATCACTTAGTCAGCTGGGACTTTATGTCCCTTCTAAACCTTTCACTAATATTCCAGATATACAACTTTTACATTCTAATATAGTCAGTGGTAATTATGAGAAAGAGGAAACCACCAGCAAATTTGAATCCTTTATGGAAACAGTATATTCTGTGAGAGAACAATCACAGATGGCTAGATCACAAAGTGTTCCAGTTATAACGCCACCATCTCAGCCAGCAGTCCCTTCAATATCTAAATTATCCGGTAGTAATTGGTTATCTGAGTCGAAAGTGTCTCTTAGCGACTCAGATGATGATGCGAAGAAATATCAAGATGGTACTGTTACGCCTGAAACTACAGAGTTAGCGAATCCCGCTACAATTCGACTACATACCACTCAACCCCCACAAATACAGGTAACAAGATTAGTATCAGTTCCTGAATATAAAAACAGGGAGAGAAACTTTAGACAGGTGATTAAAAATAGGTTGGGAAACGTATCTAAGATCAATTTGCTCAGTAAGAGCAGTTCCTCCTACATCGAGGAAACAAGGAATAAATTCATAAATGATGTTAACAAGTTTATGGATTATCTAATCTTGTTGAAGAACAAGGAGGTCACAATGCATAATCAAGCACAACAGAATAGTCCGGAAAAGTCTCATCATAAGACAAGTATTCCGACTGACAACAAATCGTCTAAACAGGAAGTTCTGATATCAGATAGTTTTGTCAAGATGACTAAAGTATGTTAAAAAAATTTCAAGATTTAACCAAGAGTATCATAATTTACTAACAAATAAGGCTTATATGCTTCATATTCTATTACTTTAGTCCCAAACACAAACCTTCACTCCATATAAACCTGTACTTCCAAATAAGTGAAATGAAGGAAGTGCTTTCCAAAACTTTTCAAGTATAACATTCTCTGTGTCTGGTTCTTGTAAACGCTTTTCTTGTCACAGAAAACAGGAGTGAAAGAAAAGTTCGTAGTAAAATCTTGTCCCAGTAATGCATTCCCACTGGAAAAAATCCACTGTAGGATATTCTAATTACTAATTTCTTGTTAAGATTCATCATTAACCACATTTCTCATTGTTGCATCAACTATATAATGTATATTATAAAGCTTATATACTATATTCAAATGTCAATACTACTTTTATTTTATTTTGTGTCGCAATTTCGCGCAGAGATCAAAGATGTTCGAACTTTTCAAGCTTGGATCAATGAGAAGCTATTAATAAACCACATAGAAGTTTCCACCAACCTCTTAGAACAAGAGGATATCCCGCCAAATACTCTAACGAAAGTGACTTTGAAGGTTGTTTTGGCTTATTTTTGTTTTGGTTTTATGTCTGATGACCAAAGAGATGAGTGCAAATGGGAAACGATCCATCTCAAATGATGATACAAAGTCATCGCATACAAACGTTACAACAGAAGACACTAGTGTCAATAAGAAGATGAAGATCGCAAATAAGAAACCAAAGAAATACAAATTCGCTGTGATTGATAATCTTTCCAGAAAGAAAACTGACGGTCCAGGTGTCTTAAAATCTATCTCTGTGTCTCAGATTAGAAATACCGCTCCTACCAATAAACAGACTGTTGATAGGAAAACAAGTGAAACAAAGAATGACTTCCATACTCCCAAGGCTAATAAACATTTGAGTCCAGGGAAAGCTAACCCATCTATAAAAAATTATCTCAACAAGCGTCAAAGACCTGTGAAGACCCATACCAAGCCCGGTGAAATAAGTCCATTGGAAGAAGTTGTGTGGCAATACAATCCTACTGAGAAAATATTAGCAGATAAGACTGCTAGTACTGTAGATATGTCCGATGATATTGATAAAATGGATAATAGTCTAAGAAACCCATCTTCTACACCATTATTTAATAATCGATTAAAGGGAATACTTGATTTTACTAATATGTCAGGAACAAATCATGAGGATCAGAGACAAAAGTCTACATCTCCAGATAAGAACGTTTCAAATTTGAAGCATACGGATACTCATGATACTATAATATCAAACACAAAGTTACTTCGAGACATTGATGATATCCTGAATGATATTAAAGGTGATATATCTTTGAAATCTAGAAGTAGTCCAACAAAATCCCAAAGATTTAAAGATATTCCATCATCGCCATCAAAGATGGATGAAAGTTTATCTGAGGAGAAATCACCTTCTTCTGAGGTTCCTAAAGATGCGAATCTTGATTCCAACCAGATAATTGAATCTTCAAAGGCAATAACTCAATCTGAAAATACGGTTCAGAAGCAACCAAACTCCCTAATATACAGTGAAGATGATGATGACGATGATGATTTACTTATAGAGATCCTTACACAAAAAACTCACTCTCAAAAGACCATAATAAAGCAGATGTCACAATCTATACCTCCAGATTCTGTACAAAGTCAACAAATAGATGAAGTTAAAAAACATATTGATGATCAACTAAGCTCTTCCCCTAATAAAAATGATTCAAAACAAACCACAGGAGTACCTAAGGATCTAACATCCAGTGATCCATTAGATGATTCTTTAATAGAATATTTTGAAGAATCTAAAGAGACTGTTAAGATAAACGCTACTATAGCGTCTCCACCTAGAGTTCCAAACTCTTCTAATACCACAGCTAAGGGTACCATGGATATGTACATAAGGTGTGCCCAACGAAGTAACGATCGTCCAGGTGTAGCTAGGTTAGTTGTTTTGGTGGTTAGACAAATGAAGTTGCCGAAAATAGGTGAACAAAAGATTTTATCATGTATCAATAGTAAGGGAGAAACAGAAACAGTAATTCTTCGAGTACCATGGGTTTATCTCGAAATTAAGGAAGGGGACATCATACATATTGTGGAAGGGAAGAATTTTGCGAATAAAAGATTACTTTCAGATAACAAAGATCCACAAACACAACTACCAAATGACAATCTCTTGGTACTACATCCGGATTTATTATTATCAGCTACTACTATCGGTTCAGCCATTCGTTGTCAAAGGAGTAGTTTTATTCAATTATTATTCCAAGATACTCGTGGTGAGGTAAGTTTACCCATGACTATTGGTAATATAGTTCATGAGTTGTTACAAAGTTCATTAAAGTATAAACTCACACATACGAACTTAACAAGGGAGTATATGGAACAGAAATTAAATGAGCTGTTGGAATTATATTCATTTGCTATCATAGTGTGTAATGAAACTATAGATAGCGTGAAAGATGAAATTATCAATACACATTTGGTTAATATCTTGGATTTTGTTAACAAGTTTGTCAGCAAAGATAATTTTGGTCGTTACATTAGTGTTTCTGGGACAAGAAGAACCGATCCTGTATCTATTACTGATATTATTGATATTGAAGAAAATATCTGGTCTCCGACTTATGGATTTAAAGGGTTTCTTGATGCCACTGTGATGGCCCGTAGAGAAACTACAAATTGTCTTGTTCCATTAGAAGTGAAGACAGGGAAGCTAAGGAGTATTGCTCATGAAGCTCAAGGGTTAATATATACTTTATTACTTCATGACCGGTACGAAGTATCTGTTGATTTCTTTTTATTATATTACACTAGGGATCCTTCAATGATTGAATTCCCATTTGCATTACATTCTATGAAACACATTATGATGATGAGAAACAAGATTGCCACTTTTTTACAATATAGGTTGGCTGAGATTACTACTCCTAATATCACTAACTTGGAGATCCAACCTTTGGATGAATGTGGTTATTGTGAAAAATGTTCTGATAGAATTGAATCATTGGTGTTACATGCACTTTTAAGTAATTCCCCAACTTTGGATGATATTGATTTAGAGGATTATAGAAACCTTACATCATACCTAGGAGCTAACCTTCGGGCCAATCGTTCTTTCTTTCAAAAATATAACGATTTAATTACTAAAGAGGAATCAAGTGCTACTTGTCAAAACCAGCAGTTATTTTTAAAAGATTCGGTTACAAGAGAATCAGAAGATGGATTAACGTTATCTCATCTGATAATTTCAAATTTCTCCCCAGATTCAACTTATAAAGATCAATACCTTTATTCGTTTATTCGTCAATCTAGTGATAGTAATTTCCCCTCAATGTCACATTCTCAGATCTATCTAAATGATTCAGTTTTCATTAGTGATGAAGTGGGTCATTTTGTACTTTCACAAGGAAATGTAGTGGAAATAACAGAGTCAACCATTGTTATATCAACTAGACGTCAATTGTTAACTAATAAACATACCATCCAGGGGAAAAATCACGATATGAGTCAATCTATCAAAAGTGTTTTATTACCTATGGCAGATGCATCTCAAGTGATTCAAAGTCAAAATGTGGTTACTTATAGAATTGATAAAAACAATATTCAAAGAGATATGGCCACATCAAGATTTAATTTATTAAATCTGTTCCTACCGCCAATGTTGCCCGGAATAGAACTTGAAGATGAAAAGACCAAGAAAGTAAGAATAAGTAAAAGATCTGATGGTGGTGATTCCAAGATGAGAAGTATTTTAGTGGATGATATTAACCCCACTTTTGTTCCAAGTGATCAATACCCTCATGTTGTATATGATGAATCACAATTGGATGGTTTTAATGAAAATCAAGTTAAAGCCATAGATCAAGCTTTACGTTGTAATGATTATTCATTAATATTAGGTATGCCTGGTACTGGTAAGACTACAGTGATTTCAGAATTGATTAAAATATTGGTAGCTAAT
The DNA here is from genome assembly GCA_003708905.3 of Monosporozyma siamensis. NCBI lineage: Eukaryota > Fungi > Ascomycota > Saccharomycetes > Saccharomycetales > Saccharomycetaceae > Monosporozyma > Monosporozyma siamensis. The sequence goes on from PPOL03000004.1 coordinate 183,808, forward strand.
GGTAAAAGCATATTATTAACTGCATACACTCATTCTGCAGTGGATAATATCTTATTGAAATTGTTGGATAGTGATATTAATATGGTTAGATTGGGTTCAAGGTTTAAGATTAATCCACGAACACAAAAATTGATGCCTAATTATAATGATGTTAAATCATATGATGAATTTATTACTATGGTTGATAACATATCTGTAGTGGCTACCACATGTTTGGGGATTAATGATATCTTGTTCTCGTTAAAAACTAAAGATTTTGATTATGTTATTCTTGATGAAGCCAGTCAGGTGTCATTACCTGTTGCATTAGGTCCCTTAAGATATGGTCAAAGATTTATTATGGTTGGTGATCATTTCCAATTACCACCATTAGTTAAGAATGATATTGCTCGTAAAAATGGATTAGAAGAATCGTTATTCAAATTATTGAGTGAAAGACATCCTGAGAGTATGGTGGAATTAACTTATCAATATAGAATGTGTGGTGATATTGTTAAATTATCAAATTATTTAATTTACGAAGGTAGATTGAAATGTGGTAATGATTCTGTTTATAATCAAAGTTTAGAGATGTTGGATCCGAGGGAGAGTTTACGAAAGTTTAAACGGCCAGGATTTGAAAATATTAATTGGTTATCGGATGTGATTGACCCGCAGGAGAAAGTTTTGTTCTTAGATTATGATAAGATACCTACTATAATCGAAAGCGCAGATGGTGATAATATTACCAATATGGGTGAAGTTGAGTTAATTAAATTATGTTTAGAAGGGATGTTACAATGTGATATTTCACGTGAAGATATTGGTATAATGTCACTTTATAGAGCCCAATTAAGGTTATTGAAAAGAGAATTACATGAAGATGAATCTCATGGTTTAGAAATCTTAACTGCTGATCAATTTCAAGGTAGAGATAAGAAATGTATCATTATTTCTATGGTTAGATGTAATGAAGAACTTCATGGTGGTGTGTTATTAAGAGAATTAAGACGTGTTAATGTTGCGATGACGAGGGCAAAATCAAAATTGATTATTGTTGGATCTAAAAGGACTATTGAATCTATTAAGGAGATTAAAGGGTTTATGAATTTATTACAAGAGAATAAATGGATTTATCAATTACCATCCAATGCATTAGACGTTTATGATTTTGAGGAGGGGGTAGAGTAAACGTATATATATATATATATATATATATATAAACTAAAAGCTCTTAGTTTCTACTTTAGCAAAAGCTTCATCATTAACAAACCAAGTAACTTTATCACCATATAAATGATTAACTAACGCAGAGGGCAAGGTTAAATCTTTTAAATCAAAAATTTGATGTAAGATTGGTTGTTTTGAACTACCTTCACCAATAAAGGCAATTTTCTTAGCATCAGCTAAGACAGGTAAAGTGACTGTAATCCTATCACTTGGAGGTTTTGGAGAATCATGACACCACATGACTCTTCTTTGTGTTTCTTCGAGTAAATATTTATGAGTTTCACCAGGGAATAGAGAACAAGTATGTCCATCTGGACCAAACCCCAACAATAAAGAGTCGAAAGTGGTTGGAATGATCTTTTCATATTCTTGAGCAATGGTTTCATTCCCCTTGGAACCTTGCCCCACTAAAGATTCATTCAATGGGTAGACATGAGGTTGTTTATCAGATGGTAAGTTGTCTAACACGGCAATTTTAAAAGCACCAAAATTACTATCTGGATGAGTTAAAGGCACAATTCTTTCATCTACAAAATAAATTTCCCATTTGGTCCACTGTACATTTGGTGCGATGTCAATATCTTGAAGTAATGCTTTATTTAAGACATTAACCAATGAACCACCACTAATTGCCACTTTGAAAGTGTTGGAAGTGGCCAATGCGGCATCTTGTTGAGCTAAAAGGTATTGACCTAGTTTGTGTGGTAAGTTATTGCAAACGTTAACAGCAACCATTGTTTGTTTGTTGTACGTTTGTCTTTATAACTCCTTTAAAGGTTATGTGATCATCTTTTAAGATTGAAAAATTATTTAATGAAAAAAAAAAAAAATATTTAAAGATGACTTGTGAAGATAAACAAACACGAAAGCACAAAACACGAAAGAACAAACAAACAAAGATGCCCGTTTGTAAGAACTGTAAAGGTACAGAATTCGAAAGAGATCTTTCGAATGCAAATAACGATTTAGTATGTAAGACATGTGGTGTGGTGTCGGAAGATAACCCTATTGTATCCGAAGTCACCTTTGGTGAAACCTCATCTGGGGCTGCGGTAGTACAAGGTTCATTTATTAGTGCGGGACAATCCCACGCATCATTTATGTCCCATGGTGGGTCCAGTGCCCTTGAATCTCGTGAAGCCACGTTGAATAATGCAAGAAGGAAATTAAGAGCTGTCTCCCATGCATTAAATATACCGGATTATATCACAGATGCTGCATTTCAATGGTATAAATTATCACTAGCAAATAATTTCGTTCAAGGTAGACGATCCCAAAATGTCATTGCTGCATGTTTATATGTGGCATGTCGTAAGGAGAAGACACATCATATGTTAATTGATTTTTCATCCCGGTTACAAGTTAGTGTTTATTCTATTGGTGCGACGTTCTTGAAGATGGTGAAGAGGTTACATATTGTGAATTTACCCCTTGCGGATCCATCTATTTATATTCAACATTTTGCAGAGAAATTAGATCTGGGTGATAAGAAGATTAAAGTGACTAAAGATGCGGTTAAATTGGCAGCTAGGATGTCTGATGAATGGATGTATGAGGGGAGAAGACCTGCTGGGATTGCTGGTGCTTGTGTTTTGTTAGCGTGCAGAATGAACAATTTAAGAAGGACACACTCGGAGATTGTGGCCGTGTCTCATGTTGCAGAGGAGACATTACAACAAAGATTGAATGAATTTAAATCTACTAAAATGGGGAAATTGTCCGTGAAGGAGTTTAGAGAGGATGATGCATCGAATAAAGATCAAAATTCTAGACCACCATCATTTATTAAGAATCGTAAGAATGAAAAACGTATTAAAGAAAATATTAGACAGAATGAATTATTTGAGACCAGTGAAGAGGCATTAGATAGAGATCCAATATTGAGTCAAGTGTTAAGTGCACAAGAGTTGTCATCTAAGGAGGTATTATTTTATTTAAAACGATTTTCTGAGAAGAGAAAGAAAGATTTTAGTCGGATTAAAGCTACACATGGGATTGATGATGAAGATTTGTATAAGCAAAAGCCAGAGGAGGGGGATGATGAAGATAATAATGAGGATGATGAAGAGGAGGAGAAGGAGGAAACCCCACCATTAAGAAGAAGTAGAAGATTAACTAAGAAAAAATTCATTGAAATTATAGAATATAATATAAATGATGAGAATTATGATAGTGAAGGGGATGAAGATGGGGAAGAAGATAAAATCATAGAGAAAGCTTTAAGTGAAGGGGAAGAAGATGACGAAAAGATAAATGATCGTGGACATATAAAATTTCAAGATGCCATAGATGGATATTCATTAGAATCCGATCCATATAGACCACAAAATTTACATCTTTTACCGAAGAGTGAAGAATATTTAAACAAAGTGAAAGATGATCCTGAGGATTTATCAGATGTTGATGATGATGAAATCAATGGGATAATATTAGATGACGAGGCATCAAAATTGAAAGAACGGATATGGATTGGTATTAATGAGGAATATTTATTAGAACAAGAGAATAAGAGGTTAAAAGATGAGGCAGATTTAGTTGCAGGTAACACTACAAACAAAAAACGTAAAAGTGGTGGTACTCGTCGGACGAATAATAAGAAGGTGAAAACAGAAGGATTAGACCCAACGATTGTGGCACAATTAGGTATCACCGATTCCATGTCCCCGGACCGTACGAGTTTACAAGAAGCATTACGTGTTGCTGAGGCGAAGGGAGATTTCACCACGGCAGATAGTGTGAAGACAATGTTACAACGTGCCAGTTTCTCTAAGAAGATTAATTATGATGCTATTGATGGGTTATTTCATTGAGAGCGAATGCGAATATATATATATTGTTTTTTTGTAAAAAGTTTCTATATAAGTGTTATATTATAAAGTCTTTTTATTACTTGTATGGTCCTCTGTTGAAGCCGGTCCATTAATGACGTATTTAACCACTTGAGTGAAAGTGTCACCATTCCGTATTCTATAATTAACGATTCTTAATAAGTGATACGAAGAAGTGAAACCAATGACGGAATTCACTGCGGCCAATAAATAATTTCTAGGTTGAATAACGAATGACCAACGTGTCCATATTGCCGAAGTAGCAATCAGGGACAAATTTTGTGCACCAGAGACATTTTCTACCGGTCTCTTGATATCTGAAATGCCTGCAATGACTAACCCCCATTTTAAAGTGGGGGCCCAAAAATGGATTGTTTGTGGGCCAGTGGGACTAGACCAAAATTTCTTGAAAGCGAAATTGATTGACATAGGAATATATATATATATGGGTACTCGATTTGTTGGTATCCTTTTCTATTGGATTATCAAAGTAACAAAGGTCGAGGGTCTGAGGGAGCGAGGGTATATACACTATGTGTTGGTTTCTTTGAGAGCGGGTTGGCCTTACACTGCAGAACAGAATACACCACACACTATATATAAAAGAGAGAAAGAGGCCTCGAGAAGGTGGAAAATTTTTCCTCGAAGAGTCACCCATTGTTCCCGCAGGGGGACAATAGCGGGCGTGTGACTGCCATTGTGTGCGGGGGCGCCTATTGTCTGCTGCCTGCGGGGTTACAGGCGGTGCTATTCTTCTGCGGGCGGGTGTCTGGGTGCGCCCGCCCTCGGCGAACTTCAAATTTGCTTTTCCAGAGTTCACGTGACAGACGGAACAGCGCCACGTTTCCTGCACAGGGCTTCTGGTCCCCGAAAGTTGTCCCTGGGGGAAAAAATGGGGGATCTATTAGGGTTTTTACAAACACGCTGGAATTTGTAGATGCTACAACCATGTATGAGATGTTGTTAGGTAGTTTTGTTACCGTGTGTTCTTCTTATTAGGTGTAAAATGTACAGTATAATATGTAATGTGTAAAATTATTATACATTATTATAAACTATAAAACGTCCTTATTTAATTTTATCTATATCTTATTTAGTGTAAAAAATCTTCGTCCAAATTTAAACATGTCGAGTTTTGATATGTTTAGGTATGATCTAATTCTGCTTCAACAGTTTCATCTGGTAAAGAAAAATCTACTAGTTCCATATTCGTGTCTAGCCACTGAAAAAGCTCGTTCCACATTTATTGAAAACGAGTATTCCAATATACATGCAAAAACATTTTTAAAACTGGAGCTGCTATCCTCTCAGTAATCCCACAAGCTTAACAAAACGCTTGAAGTATTAATTTTTGCTGGATTATTTTGAGTATATTTTCATATCTCATACTCTTCAATAATATAACCTCTGAAAAAATTAAGTTCTTTTTTTTCAATAAACACTTGTAACTGAGATTTGATGATTTTCTTATGGAGTATCTGATGTAAACTTATCGAAAAATCCTTTATGTAATCGAAATGATAATCGATTAACGTTCTCTTTTGAAACTGGTTTTCGAATTCTTATATCCTCAAATCTTCCTAATTTGTATACACTAAGGTTTGTATAATAGGGAAATCATATCCAGCCTGAGCTTTATTTATATTCGTCCCAAATTTTGTCTTGGTATAAAAAACATACCACCCAATGGGATTCTCTCGAATAGACCTCTAAAAGTTCGTTTGAAGTCGATGATGCCCCTTCATGTACAGTAAAAACGGGAACATAGGCAAAGATACTTTTCTGAGAGAAAAAAATACCTGTTAAAGGGAACCAAGATCGTCAACCTGGCCTGAATTGTTATGTTCCTCATATCATACGCTTATCCGCATACAAATTAGGAAGATTTGAGGATATAAAATATTCCAAAGTAAAAGGATAACCAATTAACATTTGGATTAAGTTCACCTGGTATGCCACCTGATTCACAGAACACAAAAAACTAATTAAGTCTCACTTAGATGAGTTACTTTTTAAAAGAATTGAATATCTTTAAAAATTATATTACTGAAAGCTATGATCAGATTTTTGATGAGCAGGTAGAAAATAAAAAAGTAGATCCCATGCCAAGAATGTTTTTGCATGTGTATTGGAGCATTTGTTTTCAATAAACATAACTTCCGTAAACGTTGAACGTGCTTTTTCAGTTGCCAGACACGTATATGGAAACAACAGATATTCTTTAGGGGATGACAATGTTGAAGCAGAACTATGTTTAAGATCATATCTCGACATACCAAAGCTTAATTTATCTGAACTGGATGAACATTTCTTGCATAAAATTAGATCTCTTCCAACCAAGTCAAAAAACAATAACAAAGAAAAGAAAGAATTAACCAACACCGTCTTATAGTTTATAATAATGTATAATATATGTTCTGAATAACATCGAAAATTAATAAGTTAATAACTTTCTGGGACGTGTTGAAGCCCAAACTGCGTGAACAGCTTGGAGAACTCGAAGTCTACAGTAGTCCAGAGTTACGGCCTTTCAGCAGGAATATGTTAGAACCTAAAGACTGATATCCTCACAAATATGTTTTACTGCGTCCAATATTTGCTTTAAAACGTTTTCTTCGTTCGAAACTTGGCCGCCGCCGTGCGCAGTGCTGTGGCCTGTAGAGTTGCCTCTGTGCTACCTCTTGTGCACATAGTGAGTGTGTTGATATTCATAGTGCACCGTCTCCTCCCCAGTCTGCTGGGGTCTGTGCCTCGCGGTGGTTAGCATCACTGTCCAGGGACGCAGCCCGGGGTTGAACAGGGGGGCCTGCTTTTGTTGTCCACCCCACGTGACGGTTCCTCGTTCCCGGTGATATCAAAACTGTTATGATTTTAAAGGTAAGATTAAACATTCTACTCGATTGATAAAGATATCTGTATACATCCACAGCACCCCACCACCCCTCCACTACCCAGCACAGTATGACCACCTATATCAAATTGGTCAAGGGGGCCACAAAGATTAAAATGGCCCCACCAAAGAGTAAATACATTGACCCAATTTTATTAGGTTCAACACAACATGAAGATTTTATAGAAATTATGGACGCTTTACAAAGAAGAATCAATGACTCAGCATGGACCGTCGTGTATAAATGTTTAATTGTATTGCATTTATTATTTAGAGATGGTGAACCTACCGTTACATTAAATTATTTCACCTCGTCTCGTATTATTGATCAATTTTTCCAAACTAACTCCACACTTTTAGATAACTCTTCTAGGTCAAATGATATTGGGATATTGATTAAATATGCTCATTATTTGAAAATTAAATGTCAAGAGTTTAATAAAGTGCATAAGGATTATATTAGAGATGAATATAATAAATTAAAATTATCCATAGATACAACAAGTCCCAAATCAATCTCCACGGCATTAAATGAAGTGGATTCATTAGAATGTCAAGTAGATGCCTTAACAAGGATCAAATTCACTCAATTTGATTTATCTAATGAATTATTATTATATTCTTTTAAATTATTAATTTATGACTTGTTACCCCTATACAATGCATTGAACGAGGGCATTATTACTTTACTTGAGTCATTTTTTGAATTGTCTCATGTCGAAGCAGATCGTACGTTACAATTGTATAAGAAATTTGTCAATTTGACTGATATTGTTGTAAAATATTTGAAAATGGCCAAAAATATTGGATTAAGAATCCCTGTCATTAAACATATTACTACAAAACTAGTTAAATCATTAGAAGATCACTTAGCTGAAGATGATAAGACACATAATACATTTAATCATCAAGAAAAGGAAGAAGGAAAATCATTTACTCAACAAAGATTGGATGAAATTAGACAACAAAAGTTGTTATTAAAACAACAAATGTCCATTTTACCACTTTCAAATAGTAATACATCAAACACAACTAATCAAGTGGTTTATAATCCCTTTGTGCCAGTACAAAATCAAATTATTTCATCTCCAAGTAATAATCCATTTATTAATGGCGGGGATAATGGTTTACAACAACAAGTTCCAACCCAATCTTTCCCTCAGATTACTCCTCAACAAACTTTCTCCCAACAGCAGGTTCCAACGCAATCCTTCCCTCAGATTGCACCTCAACAACCTTTCTCCCAACAGCAAGTTATTCCTGAACAAAGTTTGTCCCAACAGCAGTTTCCTCAACATACTGCTACACAACAATTTCCTACACAACAGGTTATGACTCAACATTCTGCTACACAACAGTTTCCTCCACAACAGGTTATGCCTCAACAATTCCCTCTACAACAGACTGCCTCTCAGCAAACTTTCTCTCAGCTTACAACTCCTCAACAGACTATCCCCCCTGCATTCACCTCTGCACAAACTATGCCAACTTTTACTCAAGATAATTCATTATCACAATTACCAACAGGTTCAAATAATCCATTTGCAATAAATAATATAATAAATGAAAATACCAAGAGACAAGAAATAAATCCATTTTCTATAAATAATTATTCACAAACTACTTCTAACCCTCCTCCCCCCCCAAACAATAACCCTTTCTCATTAACTCATTCACAAACACAACCAACTTTTACACAATCTAATGTACAATATACCACCCCTACTCAACAACAACCTTATAATAATATAAATTTAATAGATATATAAATGTGTAACCCTTTAACAAAATTTTTTGTTTATTCTATCACGCTTAAAAGTATATATCTATCATATATATGACATTTCTACTGATCTATTCATTTCTTCTTCATCATCATCACCATTTATTCTCTTTCTTAACCTTGTGCTACCACTCCCCACAACTTTCTTTGTTGTATTAAATTCTTTCATCATTTGTGGTGAATTATTGGGACTCTGCCCGCCATTCCTGGGACTATTATTAAGATGGTTCTCTTCAATTTCATACGTTCCTAACAACCCTTCTTTCATATCATTAACAAATCCCCATAATGACGTTGACATACTTCGTGTAATTGTACTCTTCTTTGAAGTGGTTGATTCAAATTGAGGTGGTTCTTGTGGATTTGATTCATTTGTATCGGGATCTGGCTCTTCTCTTACCATAGAATCATCCCAATTTAATGATTTTTCTAATTCATTTTGTAAAATTTGATCAAATTGATTAAATATTGAAAATGATTTACTCCACATCGATTCATTCTTACCAGAGTTTGATCCATTTTCATACCCTGGCGGGTTTAATTTCATTGCTGCCGTGTGCGATTCAGTGTTTACAAATGGTCTATCTTCAATTATTTCTTCTTCTCTCATCTTAACGGGACTTATTGTTAATTTATCAATGGGGATATTTGGTTTCCCCTCTGTCTTACTTGGTGTAGATTCAATAATTGCATAAGTTGGTTTTTTAATTGGTGTGGTAGTATTACTTTTATTTTCACTTAAATGTTTTGACACTTGTGATTTTAATTCTTTTAAATCTTTAGATTGTTGTTCATATAATCTTTCATGATATATTAAATTGCGTTTCAATTCTTCAATCTTTTGTTTACTTTCAAATAGTTCTAATTCTTTATTAGCTAAATTTTTTAATAATTCATTAACATCATTATTGTTATTTGATTCCTCCATTGAAATTTGTGAATCATTCGTTTCTGTTAATGATATCATTGATGGTGCTTCTACATTTTTATTTGGTGTATTATGTGGCGTGCTCTTCTTGCTCTTAGATTTAACATGTGTCATAGAATGATCACCATGTGGTATTATGGGTTGAATTAATGATCTTCTTTTATTTATCATCGACCTGGATGATGATCTATTTCTTGGTAATCCATTAACATTCCGTAATGGTGGACTCATACCCACATTTTTGGCTTGTGTCATAGTGTCTTGTTCGGGACTAATTAACGGTTGATCATTTAAATCATGTACTCTAACGGGTGTCAACTGTCTTTGAATAAGAAATGGTTTATTATTATTACTATTAATACTACTAGAATTCGATATTATTGAATTTCGTGGATTAGATTGAGGGCTTACATTCGATATGCCCCCATTTGCACTATCATTCTTCTTAATAGTATCATACTTAACCTCAAGAGAAAATCTTCTTGAACTTGTATCAATATTCAATTCATTATCTGTTTCTTCTATAAATTTATCAAATTGATTCATTTTAATTGCATAATAGTGTATCCTTTGTTTCTTATCACTCGGGATGATCAGTGGTCCAAGGCAAGATCCAACTTTCCTCTTAGTTACACACCTTTTCGTTCACGACTTTTTTTTCTTCACGGTTTATAGACCGGTTTTGTTTTTCTTTGCTTTTGTTATGAAATTTTTCATGAAACAAATAAAATGGACCTTTGAGAGAGGAAGGAGTAGAAAAAGAGGAGCAGATTGGTCAGGTTTCACTTGTGTAAAGTAATAACTGGGTCATTTCTTCCTCTTTATTATCTTCAGAAATTAAAATATGGTCAGCGAGGCCATGGGGCCCCAGAGAAGATTCTAATAAATTTCCATGTGATTCTGAATTAGTTATAGTGCCTTCAGAATAAAGCAAATTAAATTTAGGCAAATTACTCTTATCCTCTTGCTTTATGAGTACTTTATCTTCCTGTATTTCAACATTTTCAATCTTTAAAGAGGGTTTTGTAGTAAAAGTGTCTCCTTCAAAAAACTGACTTAAAGAAATATTTGTTTCGATGTGAGTGTCTTCAACACCTTCTTCACATTCTCTAAGAATTTTTTCATACTCTTCCTCTGTTATTCTTTCCATTCCAAAATTCTCAATACCAAAATCTCTAGCCCTTTCATCAGAGACATTATATTTATGGCAAAAATCACACAGCAACACAATTTTATCCTCTTTTGTGGTCTCTTCTTCACTCATGGTTACCTGCTCTTACCAAACCCTTCTGTGAACTACCACTTTACAAACCTCTCCTTTTGTATTCTGTTTCGTTGCTTCAAATGTCAAATAAAATGTTTTTAGCCGCCCAACAAAATTTCCCCTCTCAAAAAATGCTAGCGCCACACATATCTTCAAAACGAAAACAAAAAAAAATTGATATAAAAACAGCACTTTTTGATGCCATTTTTGGTGTTTCTTGCCACAACAAAATAGTTCAACAAACTACATTAAACCCTAATTTTAAACCACTATGACAATGGAAAGATACGTCAATAAACTTACTATAACTTCTTTTACAGGAGGGGTGCTTCTGGGGATTGCTTTACCCCAAGCTTTGAGAGAGAAAAACAAACCAGAAAGAAAGGGAGATCAAGGTAATCATTGTGATTGTAAGCCACAATGGTCCATAAATGATGATATGGTGTATGCTGTGGTGTCAGGTATACTTTGAAACACTGGTAAATAGTCATTTCTTCATATTCTTATGCATATTTCTCTATATATATCTGTTTAAATATTCTTATAACGAACTAAATAATACATTCTCTTTTTTATTATAATCGACGTCTAATTGAAAAATATTCTCTACACACCAATCCCAATTAACAATTAACATCCCGTCAGTATTGTTATCGTTCTCTGCACCCCATTGTTTCTTCCATCTACGTAATGCGGGTTTGGCACCAGATATGATAATACATTTTGGTGGATGGATCATCTTACCATTGTTCAAAGATATTCTCTTCAAAGGATGATTATTCTTTAATAATGGATTTTTACCTATCTTTTGTACCTCTTTCACACCATGATTCATCAATATAGATGAGATTGTATCTACACTACCTGTAACATCTGGTGCAACGTTGATATTCGATATATATGCTCTTTCAAATAATTTATTGTTTAATTTTGTTTTATCTATAATTTGATCTTCTATCTCTTTCATCTTATAATCTTCACATTTCACATAATTTTCGGGACGTCCCCCATCATGAACATGAGAGAGTATTTCTGTAATGAATTGAGGTAATAAAATATGTTCTAAGGGATGGAAACTCAATCCATTGAAAAATTTCACTGTTCGAAGTCTCTTGGGCGCAATAATACAATTTAAATGAGTAGAATATTCTTCCACGATATGAATACCCAACAGTGATAGCACTTCAATATCTAGTTCACTTATATTTTCATGACAACCAGTAACAAAGGCTTTAATATTATAACTATGTTTTAATTGTTTTAAAAATTCTTCATCTGTATCTTCCACCCCAATCCCCTTCAAGGAATATACGATTTGTTTAGCTTGATTTTTCAAATCTTTAATATGTTCTAATCTTTTAAGTTCAGTAGGTAAAAGATCACCAATCCGTTTCTTTTTCTTATTCTTTTCAAATTCATTCAAGGATTCAATGTCTTCATGTAATCTTTTCTCGGCTTTGGCTCGTGCTGCACGTCTTCTTGTTGGTAGTTCATATGGATATAAATTGATATTATTATCAATTGGTGGTGTCAGTGGTTCATCAGATCGTGTGGGTGGAGTATTCTTTCCCAAATCATTCTGAGTGGTGCTGTTGTTGTTGTGGTTACTGGTAGATTTCTTTAGCATTGTGGAAGATTGTCTTGATGCTATAGGGGTATTAGGCGGGTCATTATTATTGGTATCAGTAGCTGTTACAGCAGTAATATTGTCATCTGGTTGAGATAAACCACCAAACAATTGTTGATATTCATCGTCATTTGTATCTCCAATTTGTCCATTCGTAACGTCTATTGGTGGTGATTGCTTTTCTTGTGGAGAGGATATTTGTTTTTCTTGAGCTTCGAATTGTGATTTTCCCTCTATTACTGGAGTTTCTAACTTGTTAGGTAGTTTTGTACTGACCTCTAAATCAGGAGATGATGTCTCAATAACAGAATTCCCTGAAGCTTTATTTGCCTTATTGGTATTAACATTTTCATTTTCATTTGCTGTTGAAAATCCGATATCGGTCTCATCACCAGAGGAAATGCCATCACTTAATAAACTGTCAGGTTCGGCTATATTATCTAACATAGATGGAACCCTCTTAGCAGAAGTGTCATCTTCACTAACTTGATTCAAATAATTGGACAAACTTTTACTTCCCAAGTCAAAATCCTTAAAACAAGGTAAACTAGTATCCAATATCTTACCCTCATGATAACATTCTTCTAACCAAAGATGGTTGACAACTTTACAATTTGGCTTTTTAGTAGTGGAATTTATAAATTTTTTACCATAGGGTATTTTGGAAAGAAGATGTGTATTCTTGGAAGATAATGAGGTTGTTGTTGACCCACCTAACAAATCTGTCAATTTTTGTATATAAATTCTTTCTTGACCAAAATAATTAGTATGACTTACTATTAAATCCTTAGATTTAAAAAGTTTGGATTTAAATGGACCCCAGATCATTTTTTCTTGGGGTTTAATAAATGATTCCATTGACCACATATTGAAAAACCATATTAAATTACCTGTATTGATACCCCTTTTATGACAAAGTTCATATCCTTTCGTGTTAATGGAACTACCAAGAAAACAATCAATTTCATTATTTGTTTCAAAGTCAGTATCATCAATATATGAGAAAAAAGTACCACCATATGATTTTATTAATTGTATCAACAAGTCATATAATTTTTGTGATAGTGATAGTTCTAAATCAATAATAAATTTATGGTTGCGAAGATACTTTATGGTAGAGGACGATATAGATACAGATTCAACTTCTTCCCATAAATCTTCAAATCTTTCATCCATGTTAATATTCATTTGACTTGAGACATTAGAATTCATGTTAACTTCTATTTTATGAGTATCCTCTTCAATATATTGTAAAGTTTTAAAACAATGTATCAACCAAGTTGGGTAAACTATCTTCACATTATCAGTTGGTTTCACAACTTGACAAAATTTTACCACAGTGGGATTATAACATGATGTTGCCACAAGATGAGTGATCTTATTGGATAAAGTTTCCACACATATACCTCCCAGTGACGTAATAATTTCGGAATAAAATCTGTAGTCGGTACTTGACATTGATGGATTCTTAACAATATATATGGTAGTATTCTTTAGAATATGTCTAGGATCAGGGGAGAAATTCAAAGTTCTTAAAAAATGGCTCTTTTCAATACACATCTTAACCCATTGGGTGGAGACCACAGGTATCAAATAATCAAATGCCACCACTTTATAGAAGGGAAAATTGGTGTTATTTGAAACTACAAAATGAATATCTTTATGATCATATTCTTCGATCAACCACTGTTTGGATTTTTCCAAATCCCATATTTCACCATTACCAGAGCTATATGTATATATGTTCTCACAACCAACACTTTTTAATATGCCACTTACTTCTTGTAAATTTCCTTTATTTTCTTTATCATCTTCTATTATAAGAAAGTTGAAATGAGCAAACATCTGGGACGCCATTTCTGAACGCTGCGTAAATACAACTTCTCGCACTTAATTTAACAAGTCCAATAGCAACGGACCAATAGCTCGCTATGACTTCTTTTGTAGAGTTTTGTAGGGATCTTTTCAGCGATGACTTTGTATTTTCGTGTTTACTAATTTAAATTTTGATGCTTTTGCCTTTACGCGTATTCTCAGTTTTATAGTGGAAAAGTGTTAAACGTCATATATACAGTGTACGGAGTAGCTAACGCTGTTGACTGTGGAAGAATACTCTTTGGTTTTGACCGAGTAACGGATGTTTAAATAGATTGCTTTCTTTGATGTGGTTGTTATAACGGAGTTTTATAGAAGTGAAAACAGATATTCTTTTTCTTGAAACGTGCTCTTGGGAGATAATGCGACCAGGCCAAGCCAACCTATGCAATATTTGCGTGTGAAATAGTCCCTTTTAGTTAACACATATTTTACACAGTAGTCGTACCATTTGGGCAGCTCTTCTTTGAAAATGTGTCTGTTGCTTACTTTATCCAATTATATTAAATAAAGAAAAAAGTTAGCCGCCCAAGTAATGAACAACCCACCTGTAAATCCAAAATAGACCAATTAACACACTAAAACATGGAAATAACCAGAAAAGTATACTTGAAAGGTATTACATCTTTACAAGAAGCATTTAACACACCTACATTGGTTGTTGACATTAACACCTCATTACTTTTTAACGAGATACAACTGATCAATAATAAAAGTTTATCCAAGAAACAAAGGGATGACGATATATTACAACTCCTTGAAAAACAAATGTTAGCTATTTTAAAGGAGATTGCAGGGAGTGTACATCCGGATGGTGAAATTGTGGTGAATTTAAATTTGTCTAAAATTATATGTCCTTTACATATTTGGTATCAAACCATTGATTATCTGTTATCTGTGCATAAGAGTTTTCACTTTCCCTATTATATTTATATTACAGAACAGACAATGTTGGATAGACAGGACTATATGGATACTAATGTGAATTTAAAACGTTGGACAGAAGATATTGTGGGGACACAATGTTTGGAATATAATCCATTTATTAGTGATGAATATCTTGATAATGATATCTTTGTGAAAAGTCTATTATTACAGATATTTGAGGAAAATATGCTAACAGAGGAACAAATTGAAGTTCTGTTATCAACTTACAATAGTGTGGAAGAAATTGTAAATGTCTTAAGGAACTAAGATTAATGTTTGTAAAGAATATGATGTTTATTTATTAGAAAAGATAAAATAATAATAAAAAATGTATATATATGTTAGATGCTATTGATGTTACTTCTATCTTCATTTACCAGAATTGAATGATAGTCTCATTGGAGATGATTTGGCTGCAATAAATCTTGCTCTATAATTATGAAGTCTTTTGGAACAAGGCGAAAGTAATTGATCTGTGGGTGATTCATATTTACCTGCCTGTTTCTTAAAAGGTTGACTCTTTATAAGAGATGGTCGTTTCATTTTGGATACAGATTTATGAAGTCGAACTTGTGGGTTTATCTTTCCAACTACTTTCATCTTAATCAATTGATCCTTTCTCTCTTTCTTTGAGACAGTACCTGCTGCTTCTTCCTTCATTATTGCTAGTGTTCTACAGTCTTTGATTATCTATCCAAGGTTTAATCGAACCAGACCAAAACAACAAAGAATGGTTCCAACTTGTATTTAAATGACATTTCAAGATGTTTCTGTGATCTCTGCTGATTTCCCTTTTGGGTCTTTTCCTTTGCCCTTTTGGGAACAAATTGTAAACAGTTTCCTTTCTAGGAAATTTTTCCTACTAAATGAGGGCTACATGTTTGAAACAATAGAAATCAGACAAACCCTACTTTTTTCTATTTTTCAACTGAATTTTGCAAATTATTATTGTAAACGTTGGGTTCCTATTTTAAAGATATTCTTTAAGTGAGGTTGAAGAGGAAGTTGCAGAGGTGAATATCTGCAGAAAGAGCGACTTTTTAAGATTAGAAACCACTATCAGAATCGACAGTTTCATTACCTGGAATAATATACCCCAAAATATTAAGGGAGAGAAAGAAAATATAGGATCTACCGATAATGATAATACGAGGATGGCTATGTCATCTCATACTTTGGATATTGTTTTGTCAACACTCAATAATACGACATTGCTTTGCATATACAGATATTAATCTTTATAATGGAGATGCATGGCCTCAAATTTCTACCCAGAGATCAGTTGCCATTAGATCCCAGAGGGATATAATGAGAAATGTCACTATTGATCAAATACCGTATATCGGTGTAGATTTAAGAAAAGTGTTGTTTAATGAACAAAGTGTACAGTTGATTAATGAAGCAAATTCTGTTTCAACATCACCAGGAAGTGTTGGCAACGAGACTACTGCATTAATTGAAAATTTTACTGCATTATTAAATTCTGGTTTACAAACAATGATATTAGATATTGAGATCAGAAATAATACTTGGATGATTGTAGAGACTGATATGACATTTCAAGACTATTTGATAACTTTGAGTTCTTTCTTAAAAGAAAGTCATTCTGACCTATCTGCTAATATTCAAGTCCTTTTACTGAATGTAATCACCCCAACAAATACCACCTTACAAACTTCATCTAACCCTCAACAAAATATAACAAATCTACTTGATACATATATCGGTTCAAAGTACATATTCACACCACAAACATTTTTAGATTATCAATATTCCAATTTTTCTACAACTAAGAAACCCAGATGGCCTACAGTACAGGAATTTTTATTTACTAACCATCAAAGATTAATTATTGGTGAATTAACTTCCTTCTTAAATCTTAGTGAAACACCATACATTTTTCCTAAAAATATATTACATTATGAAGAAAATAATTCTACTTTGGCATGTCCCAACAATAACACCCAAATCGACGAAATAAGAGATATTTCTTGGAGATTCCTCAATGCACAATTTACGGTGGACGAAATTACTCAATACATAATTTGTGGATTATCACCTATAATATCAAATCATTATGATATATCAAATATTACAGAAATCGTCCAATTAATTAAGCCTAGTGTTGTATGGACATGGAAAGACGATGAACCAAGATTATCAAATTCTAAATTAGTAATGGGTAAGGGCTCAATTCAAGCATATAATTGCGCCAAAATTGTATTTATACGTTCTAATTCCTCTTTATCGTGGGTTGTTGGTAACTGTTATAATAAACGAAGTGGAATATGTCAAGAGGTGGATACCGTTGATAGTTGGTTTGTTACAGATGAACAGGACTCATTCTTTGACTTTAATGATTCACCGGAGAATCTATGCCCGCAGGGTTACAATTTTTCATTACCAATTCTGCCTCTAGATGAACTTTCATTATCCAATTATTTAGCTCAGTCACTTGACCCTTCTATCGAAACTAAAGAGTTTTGGATCAATATGAATTCAATTACTGTGAGTAATTGTTGGGTTATTGGTGAATATACGTTATGTCCATATAGTAAACAAATACCTGGTAGAAATTTCGTTCAAATGATCTTACCCATATCTATTGTCTCATTTTTCCTACTGGCTGGTGTCTTTTGTTTAAGTTTGTTGACTGTCCCAATACATGACAACCGTAAAAATTGGAGAAGAATAGTTAATCAAGTATCAAAATCTGAATTTGAAGGGGTCCCTTCTTAAACTGCATATCACACATACTCCCTCATGTTCTTAGTAGAACTAGATTGCATACACAATTTTTTTTTTAAACCATGATATAAAAGGAATATATAATCTTATTATAACTATAAAATAGATAAATTTCTATCATTACAAATATTAAAACTATTTCAACACTTGTCTCACTAATCTACGTCTCTTAAACATGTTATCACATAAAAATTCTCCATCAATTTCTAAACCGGATAATCCCCTTTGACAAGCCCATTCAATAACATTATAATCAATTTCCCACTTAGAATTTGTATCAAATTCCCACGATTTTGGCGGAGAAATATCATCTATATTTTTAACTCCTGGTGGTGGTTTTTGAGCTTTTCTAAATTCATCATTATCATCAAATATTTTGGTAGAAAATAAGAAAAATTTCCATTCACCTGGGATAAGACCCTTTCTATAAATTTCAAAGATTTCAATTTCTTTAATGCAAGGTAATGTATCAATAATAATTTTGGTCTCTTTTGTAAGTGTCTTGCTATGTTCATTTTCAGATGTGGGGTTTCGTTTAAATTTTGATTTCAGAAGCTTTATCTTGGGCCTTAATTTTGGATGTAAACTTAAAAACAGAAACCATACCAAGGAACTAAAAAGTAATTTCCAATTTACCCATGGTGAAAGAATTTTCAATACAAAATAAGATAAAATACAACGTAAGAATAATATCGTGGTTTTCTTTTCATCTTTAAATGCAGCAGTCTCATTAAGGAATTTAGATATTGTTTCTGTTAAATGTAATGTATTCGTAGTCATATTTTGAAAATCTCTTATATTAGTGATTACTTGCAATCCAGTATTGGCATCTTCCCAATCAGCAATATCTTCAATATTTTCATCCAGTTGTTCCATAATTGGTTTTTGTCTAAGTTTCGATGGATGTCCACCAGAGGTTACTTTTCGGAGTAAAGATTTCCCATATGATCTTTTCAAATGGTATGAATTGTTTCGCAGATGATATTTTTTATTATATTCTGGTGTGACAATACCATATGTAATGTAAGTGATAGGTAATAAGATCATGTATAAGGGATAATAAAGGATCAGAGTTATGATTAATAATGTAATAATAGTACCAGATGGATTTTTCCAGGTGAGTAATCTAATCAATGAATCTTGAAATTCAAATATTGCATTCAATTGACCTGTCATCTTTCCAAGATTGGAAGCCAAAACTGCAGGTGATATAGGTTGCACATATTTCCCCTCAGGTAACTCTGGTATTTCTGTCAAATGTTCTCTTTCTGGTAATTTATCTGTAATGATTCGGGACAGTAATCTTTCTAAGAATATCTCCACAAATCCCTCCTGTATTCTTGGGGTTTGCAACAAAGCATCTTGCTCTCGCTGTTCAGAAGCTGTTAGTGGCGTGTTCGCAGTTGAAGTTAATCTGATTCTATCAATCGATGTGTTCAGGAAAGTGGATGCCACATGGTGGAGTAATTCCTTATTACTTATAGTTGCAGTTTCTTCATCTGTTTGTGACAAAGTGGCTTCGGTATTTCCCTCGGTATCATTAACTGGTATAATATCAACAGAAGCCCCTGTTGCCGAGTGGTCTCCCTTTGGTTTTAAAGCCATTTGATCTTCTGCCGCAATCAATATCGAATCCAACATCTCATCGTATTTCTTGCTCAAAAAGGTCTTGAGAACTCCCTTTTTCTTCTTATCATCATTGCTACTCATGACCAAACAATTCCCAATATTTTAAATGCCCTTTCCACTGATCAAACTCCACAATCTCAGACTCATCACCTTTGCATGTTCCTATGGCTGAAATTGCTATTATTTCCTTTAAAATTTCACTTTTCATTTCGGAATAAAGTAGGACTAAATAAAATATATTAGGGTTTAGTAAATACCTGCCACCTAACCCTAACAGCTGTTTTAATAAAATATAGGGTAAACAGTTTAAAAAAAGTTTCGCGTTTTCGCGTTTTTTTTAGAATGTATTTTTTTTTTCAATGCAGATAGATCGAAAGCACTTTGTATATCTATAAAAATTATTTCAATATATTAGTTATTTATTGCATACTTGTAGTCCTGTAAGGGCTCTGTTTATGTTTTGATACCCCACATTCTTATATTATTGAAATAAGAAAGTTAAAAGACCTGATTTTTATTGGTTTTGGTTTATTTATTTTTTTTCCTCGAAGAAACAGTGAAAGAAGAGGATTTAAGATCCAAGTGATATCTGGTTATTTTGTAAAAAAAAATGTTTGATTTAGCTGCTTATCCAGGGTTCTCTAACCCTATTACATCCACAAGTGTTAATAAGGGACAATATCAGATTACTCCCACTAGAATATTGGTGAAAAGATCTGATGACAGTGGGTCAAGTTCCTCGAGCAAGAGTAGCACCAAGACTTCTAGTTCAAAAAGTACCAAATGTACAGGTTCCAAACAACAATGTGAGTTACCAACAAACTCAAAACACACTACGGCAGTTACAGTTGGTGTGGCTGTTGCTATCCCTGTTGCAGTGGTTATAATTTTATTGGCGGTTATTCTTTATATTGTTTACAGAAGAAGTAAAAGAGAAGCACAAGAAGATAACGATCCAGATTTCGAAGGGGATTCTGAATATATACCTACTCATAACACCTATGAAATGCATAATCAATTTTCATCCAGTGATTCAAATCAATTTATGAAAGAGAAAGTGGACCAAGCATTTTATAATGGTATGTCAATGGCTCCACCTGGTGCCACCGCCCAACAATATCCACAACCAAGGTCAATAAATGGGGATAATCCATTCAGCAACAGAAACTCATCATGGACTGCAGACCCATTCCAATTACCGGAAACTGAAAATGCAGAATCTTTAAGAGAATTTGCTAAACAAA
Source organism: Monosporozyma siamensis (assembly GCA_003708905.3). Taxonomy (NCBI): domain Eukaryota; kingdom Fungi; phylum Ascomycota; class Saccharomycetes; order Saccharomycetales; family Saccharomycetaceae; genus Monosporozyma; species Monosporozyma siamensis. The sequence goes on from PPOL03000004.1 coordinate 204,760, forward strand.
TTCAAAATGATGGGTTCGGTGGATATCAACTTGCCTCTAAGAATGGTAGTCAAGTTTCATTACATACTGGTCAAGCTTCTATTATATCTACAAATGGGCTATCCAATATGCGTGTAGTAACAAATCCTAACGATTTAAGTAATCCAATTGTGGTTCCAAATGAAAATAAAGATGTATTACCGGCCAATCTTGAATATAGCTCACCTTTGAAAAAAGAATCCACTGTAGGTTCAGTCGAACAACAACCCCGTGACCCAAGTTCTAGAAAATTGGTCTTCTCACAAGAGATCGAGACCTTTGACAACGATGATGATGACAGTTTTGAATTTGAAAATAATGATGATGATAACGATAATAATTTTAAAGAATATGAACCTAAATCAGAAAATCAACACTTAAATGTAAACCCAACTGTCCATGAAGAGAGTGATAATGAATATGCTTCAAATATGTCATTGTCACCAGAGGAGGAAAATATTCAAAGAATGAAGAGTATATATAAGGTCTATTTGGATCAAAATGATAATAAACTTGAACTTACACCATCATATAATGATAATAGAAGTGATATGACTAATAATAATGGGGAAAATATAGTGGAGGAACCTCAATTACAAGAAACTGGTGATATGCCACAGTATACTCATGACTCAATGGGCCACTATGAAGGACAGGAAGCAGTTGATGTTGTCTCTGAACAATTTGACCAAAGTTTACCAGAGAATATGACAACAACACAAAATATAAATATGCCACAGATTCAAATTCAAGAAGATGCTTCTCAACCTGTAACCTCGATGGAGCGACCTACAGAAACTAATGCTGCTCCTGATAACAGCAATCTTGACGCTAGTCGTGTCTCTCGAAGAATTGCTTCATCAATTTATTCAGAGGCACCAGTACAAGCATATCAATCACAATTACAACAACAGCAACAGTATGGTTATGACCAGCAACATAATTATAGTCAAAATATGAACTATGGTATGATGCAACAACCACAACAAAACTATGGATATCCACCTCAACAGATATATAACAATTATCCACCATTACCCAATATGCCATCTCAATATATGCATCCACAAACCTTAGAACAAATTGATGAACTACCTATGCCATCTCAATTGATTAACTCAGATTCTTCTCATTCTTTGACGTCATTTAAACAAGCTACCAAGTCACAACAGCAACAACCACAAACTACGTTACAAACTGCTAGATTAAATGGCACTGCTTTGAATCCTATGGATCATCCTGAGATGTTCTATTCTAATAATGGTGACGAAATGTATGGTGGGAACAATATGCAACAACCACAATATCCAAATAATACATCAATGAGTTTTGTAAGTAATAGCAGTCAAGTGAGTAATATTATATCTCCACACCAGCTAAGGAAGAGTATTGTGATGACTAACCCTGCTGAATTACAGGCATCTACGACATATAAACCTGCTGGTTCATTAAGAAATTTGACCCCACAAACACAGCAACATATGGATCCATATTATCAACAACAGCAGCAACAAATTCATTCGCGTGTGAGTGGGATACTTGAAAACAATGATTTGGTTCAACCACCTAGTGTGGGTGGTATATTACCACATAGTGGTTCACAAGATGACTTAAGAAAACAATTAGGTGCATCTGATAATTACAATGTTCAATGAACAAACTTAATAGACATTAACATGGGAGACAGGAGTAAACTATCGTTGTATAAATAGAATAAGTATATATATTATATTCCAAAATAGTAAAACAAAGAAATATACCATTATTTAATTTCTTCAGTGTATGTTACAGTGCTATGCTTACGTATATATATAATGTGTATATAAAGATAATCAAGCATAGTCAAAATCATCAATTTGGTTTCTGTATTTCAAGACAGTCTTTTTGATCTTAGAGTTGTCAACCCAAGTAACATAATCTTCCATATTTCTGGTCACTAAGTATGCAGGATCGTTGATTAAATTTGGACCTACCCTGATGTGACCTTGTTCAATATATTCTGTGGCATCCTTAATGGTTTCTGCCATCTTCAATCTGTGCAAGATAACAGGTAGTCTTCTTCTACAAATAGCACTCACTGTGACTTTATTTTCTAAATCAGATATCTTAGATTTTGTCGAAAGAATACCCATATTATATAGTTTTTCCAGTAATAACTTCTCCTGTTTGTAACGAAATGGATCTGTGGGTGGTAATAAGGATAATTTATGTGCTAATTTACGGATATCACCACAGATTCTGTTATATTTATGATAATCTTCACGGTTTTGAATGTGATATGTTCTCATCACCTGGGTGTCTCTGTGACCTTGATCTTGCTTCCATTCCAAGAAGTCGACCTTCTTCAAAAGTTTCTGTTCATGATGTTTCAACTTTCTGACCATTTTGTTGCCTCTCTTGTATGATTCTTGCTTGTATTTGTTGTTGTGTTTTAAAGCTTTAAAAGTTGCGATGAGCTTCTTTCTGAAATAATTTTTCATCCAAAATATTCAAAGTCCCAAAACGGGAACTTCAGCCGAATCATAAGAAACGAAAGCCGAAGGATTAATTAAAGATTAACATAAAACGACTGCAAACAAGACCCCTTCATCACCAAGGGTTCAAGAAAAACAAGTAATGCTGAAGATAAGACAAGCTATACGGGTGGTGTTGGCTCGAAGACAGCTAGCTCGCAGTGCCATTTTAAGGTCACATATTGGTGGTGCCGGTATATTTATGACTCCAGAAACAAACATTAAAATAGAGGCTCTAGAGCCACCAAAACTGATCCAGAAAGGGATCAAACGATTACTACTGAATCAATTGGTTACTGTGTCAGGTCCTAAGGGACAAGTGACCATGGCTATTCCTGATTTCTCTGTAGTAGATGTAGATAAAGAACATGGAAGAATTAAAATCTCTGTTGCTAATACAGCTCAAAAGATACAGAGATCTATGTGGGGGACTATAAGGTCTCATATAAATAGCCATGTTATTGGTGTTAATGAGGGCCATTTGGCTGTATTAAAATTTATTGGTACAGGTTATAGAGCTCAACTTGAGAGAGATGGAAAATATATTGGTGTAAAAGTAGGTGCTTCTATCCCACAGGGGATAGACGTTCCTGAGGGTATAACGGCAACATTACCGGCACCAACTACATTGATTCTAGAAGGATGTAATAAGCAACAGGTTATGTTATTAGCTGCTAAAATAAGAGATTTCCATCCACCAGAACCATATAAGGGGAAAGGTATTTATGTTAATAATGAAAAGATTAAACTGAAGAACAAGAAGATTAAATGATTGAACAGTAATACCACTACATGTCAAATTTCATTCCTTAACTAAGAATGATAACTTTTTAAGAGTCTGCTTTATGATATAATATATATAATATATTCGTGTAAATAAGAATATGAAGGGAAAAAAGTTCTAGAATAGTGTATCAAACCATAGTATCAGAATCACGAGCTAATCCTGCAATTTTTGATGCTCTTTCTTTTTGAGCTTTACGTTTGGCTTCAACTTCCTTCTCTCTGTCTTCAGAAAATAGATAATCTGTAGGATCACCACCAATTTCTCTTAGTTGAACCAAGAAATCTCTTAAAGTAGCTTTGAATTGGTGACTATCCCCAATTTGACCCACAATAACGGTTAAAAAGGTTTCCACTTGATTTCTTGTCAAATTTGTAAAAGCTCCCAATAATAAATTATCCATATATTGCATAAGATATTCCCTGTTCGATGTTCCAACTGGTGCATCACCTTTCCCATAGATAGGTACAGAAATTACATCACTAATTGCTAAGTTAATTAACCTCATTAATAGCATTGCTTGTTCAGAAAATGTGGCCTTATGATCAGGTTCAGTTAACACATAGAAAGTTTCATTGATAAAGATAAGATAATATTCTTGGAAAAACACTTTGGATACATTAGTATCTCGATAATGTGTATCAATATTTCTCATCATAATCAATGCAGTATCTATACCAGAACTTTCAATTTCTCTATTGGTATGCTTCAATGCCCAGCATATGGAATCGAACGATAATTTGAAATAACTGAGTGGAGTCTCAAGGAAAATTGGGAAACAATTACGATTTATGACGTTTAACAATTTATAATATTCTCTTCTGTGATCTGGAAAACTAACTAAATCCTTATTGATCATATTTAAAGTTGTTTCAATCACATAGGGGAAAAATTGTTCCACTTGACATATTAATTTATTACCACATTTTTCTAATATTATAGTTAAACACTTTAAAAGATCGTACTCTTTCAATTCAGGGAAACATGACTGGTAATCTTCCAAGGTAGCTTTAAAAAGTGGTGGAACAATATCAAGGATGATAATATTATAATTTCTAGTGTTTTGTATAAAATCTTGCATCAGCCTTAACACGTCTTTTTTAATGATTCTCAATATTCTTACAATTGGGATATTAATTGCCACTTCTCCTCTTTGTTTAATTTCTTCATTAATTAGACTTGACACATTGGTATAAATGTCTAACATATCTAGATAAATAAATTGCATCTGTTCATAATAATCGTAAGACATGGCTTTTGATACGGCAAGATTGGCTCTTAACACTTGAATCAATTGTTGACAATTATTACTATCACGAAAGAAATTTGAATTTAATCTAAATTGTGATATTATTACTTGCCATGATTTATTTTCTGTTTTCATTAATTGGACTGTCATATCTCTTAATGTGGGAAAATCTCTCTCTTGCGAGATGATTAATCCACAGGTTTCATAAAACACGTTCAATTGAGTTGAAGTTAAATCTGATACGATAGTTGACATATTTTCTAGAATGATTCTAATAAATGGTTTATTATCTTTATCTCCATCTTGTACATTAGCCATTTGGTATTTACATCGTTTGGTAATCTTCAAAAAAGTATCACAGGCCATATCACGAATGGCAATATTAGCATTATGCATCATTTCAAATAATTGAAACATAATCTTATGGAAAAAAGTCCAATGATTTTTCAAAAATCTTGGATATTGTCCCACAATAAACATTACATTTGTTGAGTAAATAATTGTCTCATCTTTATTCATTGGAGATGATGTCATATCCCACAATAAAGTTAATATTCTAGTAATAAATTCTTGTTCCAATTCCACTCTCATTGTACCAGAGATGGCACCAATGGCCCATGACAATTTATTAAAATATTTGCCTGAATCATTGAAAAGCATATTTTGTTGTTTTAATTGTAAAAGACGATTCCAAAGAATAGATTCCATATCATCAACATCTAAATGTGTCAACAGGACAATGACTTCTCTTTCAGTTTCATATAATTGAATATTATCAGTTTCGGTGAACACTTGTTTAACAAATTCACCATCTTCGGTCATAACTACTTGAACTTCATCCGGTTTGACCATATGATCAATGATTAAGACACGTAATTCTGAACATATTTCACAATAAATGTTTCTCTTTAAGGGGAACTTCTTCAACAAGTATGGGTTAATGGCACCGGTCCCCAATGACACTTCTTCCATAAATGGAATCAATTGATCAAAGGGAAAATGTTCGATTTCAATGAAAAGAGCACTAACTAAATCATGCCAATAATCCAATGCAGTCTTAAACATTTCTTGATCATCAATCTTAGTTAATTGTAACATATATTGATGTGCTCTTAACAGGAGTTCTTTATAATTTGGAACGGTAGAGATTGAATCCTCTAGTTTAGTTCTATGACGAGTTAAAAAGGTACAAAGATATAATTCCCAATCTTGTAAAAATGATTGATTCACTGGTGTGGTACCCATATAAATCTGGTTTAAATCAATATTTGATGGAGGAATGATTGTAGAGTCCACAATTTGTAAGATAGATTGGAAACAGTTGACGATGGTGGTTTGATACTCTTTTGAGAGATCTTCTTCTTTGAAATTTACTATAGTTGTAAGACATTTCAAAGTTGGGGATCGAAGATCATCTCTAATGAAATATTTTTCAGTTAATATGGAGATAATATTAGAATCAAAAATAAATTTGATGGGGATCCAATCCAAATATCTATTTAAAGTGGTCAATGCAGATTGATAGAGTCGATACGACCCATCCTGAGAGAATTTATTACCAGATAACACATCTTGACAAAAGGACAAAATTTGTTCAAACTCTTGTGATAAAGATCGTCTCAATTTAAATCTTTTAGCTTGAGTTAAAGATTCTTGTCCCTCAATCTCATCAAATATTTCTTCCGCCATAAGTTGTAAGATGTATAAATTATTCCCACATACAGAATTAGATTGATATGAACTGTTAATAAGATTTGGGATAAAAGAAGTATCCCAATCCTTTTTCAATATCTGTACAAGGATCAAATCTGCCTTTTGAATCAATCCACTATTAGGTGCAGTGTCTTCTTGGTTAGATAATGATAAGATCATACCAATGACAAAATTAAATATTCCTAACCTTTGTTCTTTAGGTAAAGTGATCCATTTGGAGTTAATTAAGTTTTCCAAGATGGACAATGCAATAAACTTAGTTTGTACTTTTGTGGATAACTCTAAAATTCTATCAGCTTGCATCCATGCTTGTGGATGGGATTGAAATTGTGTCAGTATTTCACCAGCTTTAATTTGTTCTTCTTCACCAGTACCAGAGTAAAAAACCCTCACTACTCGATCCAACAGTGGGATATCCAACGGTTTATCCAATTGCAATACACTTTCCATCTTAAATGCTTTGCTTGCGTTCAAACAATACAGATGTGTCAATTACTAATAAATCAACTGTTAATATTGATCTACCCTTTGTTTTAAAGATCTTTTTGTCATGTGGAAAATTTGATCTGAAAAATCTGCTTCCAGATCTCGAACCCCGGCATTCTCCCCCCACATTTAATCAACAATCCAATAAACACAGTTACAGGGTATATGATAACACTACAGTAAAGAGAGTAAATGACATATTAAAATCAAGTAGTTACAGCAGTGGTTTCGTTTAAAAAAATAGGATATTAATGTCAGACAGACAAATGGTATCAAAAGAACACACAAAAAAACCACTAACATTATGGTGAGGATGAAACAATGACACTCAGGGTGAATAAGACAACATCTTAAGAGCAAACTGATCAACTTCATGTGAAGTTCCCAAGTGAAATGATAAAATTGGACCATCGTTCCCTTTTGGGCCATCCACTTCCTGTTTGGGACATCTCCATCCCAAAAACGAAACACCATCCCAAAAAGGAAACTCATTGCTTTTCTGTTCGTTTCTTTTTTTTGCGTCCAAAATTTTTTTTTTCAATCTCGAAATTTGAGCTTCGAAGACTGAAAAATTATTGCAAATATTGATATATTATTGATTAACGTGTTGGGATATATGTGTTAGTGGTTGTTTGATACTTAATACTGGTTCTTATAGACAGAACAGTTCGACAAGACGTCTTTGTGGGTGCCTAGAAATATATATAGGCCTTTTCTTTCACCGCTGTTTATTTGCTCTAGAAGAAAATCTCTTTCTACCACTACAACTACAAACACTACTATTAATACAAAGATGACTATCGGTGATAAACAAAAGTGGACAGCTCAAAATGTTCGTAACACTTTCTTGGACTATTTCAAAGAACATAACCATACTTTTGTTCCATCTTCTCCTGTGGTTCCATTCGATGATCCAACTCTTTTATTCGCTAATGCTGGTATGAATCAATATAAACCTATCTTCTTAGGTACTGTGGATCCATCTTCTGAATTCTATACTTTGAAAAGAGCTCATAACTCTCAAAAATGTATTAGAGCCGGTGGTAAACATAACGATTTAGAAGATGTCGGTAGAGACTCTTACCATCACACTTTCTTCGAAATGTTAGGTAATTGGTCCTTTGGTGACTATTTCAAAAAAGAAGCCATCACTTATGCTTGGACTCTTTTAACTGAAGTGTACGGTATCCCATCCGATAGATTATACGTCACTTATTTCGAAGGTGATGCTAAACAAGGTTTAGAACCAGATCAAGAAGCCTTACAATTATGGAAGGATGTTGGTGTCCCAGAAGATCATATTTTACCTGGTAATGCCAAGGATAACTTCTGGGAAATGGGGGATCAAGGTCCATGTGGTCCATGTTCTGAAATTCATTACGATAGAATTGGTGGTAGAAATGCCGCTTCTTTAGTTAATCAAGATGATCCTGATGTGTTAGAAGTTTGGAATTTAGTCTTCATGCAATTTAACAGAGAAAAGGATGGTTCCTTGAAACCATTACCTGCTAAACATATCGATACCGGTATGGGTTTCGAAAGATTAGTCTCTGTCTTACAAGATGTTAGATCCAATTATGACACCGATGTTTTCATTCCATTATTCAAACGTATTCAGGAAATTACTGGTGCTAGAGATTACACTGGTAAATTCGGTGACGATGATAAAGATGGTGTTGATACCGCTTACAGAGTTCTTGCTGATCATGTCCGTACTTTAACTTTTGCTTTAGCTGATGGTGGCGTTCCAAACAATGAAGGTAGAGGTTACGTGTTAAGACGTATCTTAAGAAGAGGTGCTCGTTATGCTCGTAAATATATGAATTACCCAATTGGTAACTTCTTCTCCACTTTAGCTCCAACTTTAATCGAACAAGTTAAAGATATCTTCCCTGAAGTCGCTAAGGACCCAGCTTTCCTTTTCGAAATCTTAGATGAAGAAGAAGCCTCTTTTGCTAAGACTTTAGACCGTGGTGAAAGATTATTTGAGAAATATGCTACTGCTTGTGAAGAATCTGGTTCAAAGACTCTTGATGGTAAACAAGTTTGGAGACTTTATGACACTTATGGTTTCCCAGTCGATTTAACTGAATTAATGGCTGAAGAAAAGGGTTTGAAAATTGATGGTCCAGGTTTCGAAAAGGCTAAACAAGAATCTTATGAAGCTTCTAAGAGAGGTGGTAAGAAGGATAATGATTCTTTAATTAAATTAAATGTTCACGAATTGAATGAATTAAATGAAGAAAATGTCGCTAAGACTGATGATTCTGCTAAATATGGTTTTGAAAATATAGATGCTACCATTTTGAAATTACATGATGGTACTAAGTTCGTCGATGAAATTTCTGAACCAGGTAAGAAATATGGTATTATCTTAGATAAGACCTCTTTCTACGCTGAACAAGGTGGTCAAGAATATGATACTGGTAAGATTGTCATTGATGATGTTGCTGAATTCAACGTTGAAAATGTTCAATTATACAACGGGTTTGTTTTCCATACTGGTTCTTTAGAAGAAGGTAAATTATCTGTTGGTGATAAAGTTATCTCTGCTTATGATGAATTACGTCGTTTCCCAATTAAGAACAACCATACTGGTACTCATATCTTAAACTTAGCTTTAAGAAACACTCTTGATGGTGAAGTTGATCAAAAGGGTTCCCTTGTTGCTCCAGAAAAGTTAAGATTCGATTTCTCTCACAAGAAGGCCGTCTCCTTAGATGAATTACGTAAAGTCGAACAAATTTGTAACGAACAAATTAAATCTAATTTGAATGTTTATTATAAAGATGTTCCGCTAGAACAAGCTAAGAGTATTTCCTCTGTTCGTGCTGTTTTCGGTGAAACTTATCCAGATCCAGTTCGTGTAATCTCCATTGGTAAGCCAGTTGATGAATTATTAGCTGATCCACATAATGAAGAATGGTTCAATTATTCTATTGAATTCTGTGGTGGTACTCATGTTGCTAAGACTTCTGACATTAAATTCTTTGTCATCTTGGAAGAAAGTGGTATTGCTAAAGGTATTAGAAGAATTGTTGCTGTCACTGGTACTGAAGCCTTTGAAGCTCAAAGAATTGCTCAAGAATTTGATGCTGAATTAGATGCCGCTGAAAAACTACCGTTCTCTCCTGTTAAGGAAAAGACCTTAAAGGATTTAGGTGTTAAATTAGGTCAATTATCTATCTCTGTGATAAGTAAACATGAATTAAAGGAAAAATTCAATAAGATCGACAAGGTTGTTAAGGATGAAGTTAAATCTAGAGCTAAGAAAGAAATTAAACAAACTGTTGATGAAGTTAAGAACTATTTCGAAGCTAACAAAGACGCCACTTATTTCGTTAAAGCTATTGATATTCCAACTAATGCTAAAGCCATCACTGAAGCTGTCAATTATTTGAAATCTTCTGCTAAGGATAAGACCATCTATTTATTAACTGGTAACGATCCAGAAGGAAGAATTGCTCATGGTTGTTACATTTCCAATGAAGCCATTGAAAAGGGTATTGATGGTGCTGCTTTAGCTAAACAAGTCTCTTCTATCATTGGTGGTAAAGCTGGTGGTAAAGGTAATGTTTTCCAAGGTATGGGTGATAAACAAACTGAAGCTGATAAAGCTGTTGCTGAAATTACTTTAGCTTTCAAGGAAAAATTAACCGTTTAAAATGTTTAATTATGAATGATTAATTTAATGTATTTTTACTATAAGAAAATGTATATGTAGTATAATAGAAATGTGTATTTGTTAATACAATATCGACTGCTATTTTGTTTGTTTCTCAGTATAATAATAATATACTTGAATAATATTAAATCTATAATAATACTTATGGTAATGCAAAAGATAGATATATAATAAACTATTTACAAAATTTAATTTTTCTTATCATCAGTTAACCATTTCCAAACGATATCTCTATCTTCATTTGACCAAATGGTTCTAGTGTTATGATGTGTGATGACATTATGTTTACCAAACCAATATTGACGTATGATTGTCTTAAATTGTTTCCACCGTGATCCACGAGATGGGTCGCCGTTATTTATCTCCAATGGATCATTCAAGATAGTTACTGGAGGTGATGATTTCTTGACAAATTTCTTATTGATGAGGGATCGTGCTTGATTAGTTGATAATTTAGATTCAACTTCAGAACCACTTTTAAACATCGATAATTTTGTAACTGTTTTCAAAGCTTTAAAATTTGCCTTTACAACAAACCAACCCATTAAGATTGAAAGGATTATAACACCAGAAAACCCCAGATATGAATCTTCTATAAAATTTTTCAAATTCATACCATAGAATGCAGGCAACAATGATGCTACTGTGAACCCCAGTGTATAAATTGTTATCTTCAATTCTAATAACATTAAAGAATTTCTATTTGCGTCTAGAATAATATTAACAATTTCTTCAGTGGATTTAATATCTTCAATCAGAGAGATGGATTGTTGAACAAATTCGTCACATTGGGTGTAATAATTCTCAATTAACATTTCCAAATCTGAAAAATCTGGCTCATCATCTTCCAGTGGAGGCGTTTGTTGAGACGTATTATCATCAAATGATATCATTCTTGGTTCAGTTAAATACATCATTGCCATATCTTCATCATTTTCTAATAAATCATCTAACACTTGTCTAATTAAAAAACTCTTCTGATAAAAAGATGATAATTTCTTCGATTTAGTTAATAATTCTCTTAATTTATCTCTATTCACTTCAGTTTCTAAATCAATCAAAATTTGTTTACAAATGGTTGAATTTAATTTAAATTCTGTCTCCAGGGCGCTCATGATATTTATTAAGATAATTTCTAATGCTCTATGTTCATAGAAATTACTTGAATTGGGACCAATTTGAGCTAATCTAGATTCCATATCATACATTAGCACCCCCAATTTCATAGCAGATTCTGGATTTATTGTATCAAAGATAAATACTCTATCTTTTTCAATCAATGCTTTAATATGAAGTAAATTAACTACTATACAATGTGATTTCACTAAAATAGTCGGAATAATATCCACTGAAGAGGAGTCAATCTTCCTCAGATCTCTGGGGAACAAATTATGAGCTCTTAAGAAATTCCATTTATTAAATTTCTGTGATACTTTAACAATAGACCCCTTTGAATTAAACACTGTACATGAAATGAAGAGATCGTTTGGTTTAATTGGTTTCAATTGTAATAGTTTGGAACTTAGTGGGGATTGTGTTTGTTGAGATATCACCTTTGAGGTGTTCATCAGGCATCGATGACTTAAACGGGTCTTTCCTAATAAAAGAATAGGAGGCCGTATACTGTGTTTAAACGGTATAGAGAAGAAAACAGGTATCATATTGCAATCATGAGTCTTGATATGTGATGGATGTGCTTACAGGCTGTTGGCACTTCGTTGATGTCTCTTGTCTTCTGGTGGAATATAATTTTTCAGTGCAAATTCACTTTTGACCTTTTTTGCAAGTTTAAAGACATCGAGAAAAGTGTCAAAAAATGGCAAAATGAACAAGAAATTGCAGAAGTATATTGAATAATTGGAGTTGTAAGTAATGATGTGGTTTATTTTTTATGTAAAAAAGTGTATATAAAAAAAGAGAGCTTTAAAAAGAGACCAAAAATGTGGAATTTGTTGCGGTCAAAATGACAGTTATTTAATCAAAGAACTTTCTGGTCTTTGAGATACCGAACATTTCCAATCTGATGGCTGGTAAGGCTTCTTCGTGAAGTAACTTCAATCTCTCGTCGATAGTGTTGTTTAATTCAATCTTTTCTGTGGAGTTCTTAACAACAACACCCCCAATCAATTCAGCATTTAAGAATTGCTTGGAAACGGTTAATTTCAAGTCTTTACCCTTGGTGATTTCCTTGTATTCTTCGGTAACTTTGTTTAAGAATTCTTCGTTATCGACAATGGAGACATCTGATTCTTTCACTTGAATGATAGCGTTAGTTTCTAATAATCTCAACACAGATTCTAAAATCAACTTGTGTAAGATATCCTTGTAAAGAGCCTTATCCTTGGAGATCTTATCTCTCAATTGCTTCTCTGTTTCCTCGAATATTTCATTCAAAGAGTCATTTCTCTTGTTTAAGACCTTTAATCTAACTTTATTATCGATAGTAGACTTCATAATTTGTTTTTCCAAAGAAATCTTCTTCAAGTTCTTCTCATAGTTGGAGTCAATGTTACTTGTCTCTTGACGTACAAGATTAGTCTTTTCAATTTCATATTCTTGATTTGCCTTCAATTTAATTTCTCTTGCTTTTTCTTCAGCTTCCTTCTTAATGAAGGCTTGCATCTTGTTCAACTCGTCATTGACTTGGTTGGGTGTCAAAGAAGTAATAATAGAAGAGGACATTACGTATTGAGTTCCCGTCTAGCTTGCTATGTGGTAGTTGTTTGCTTTTGACAGGTGTATTATTTAAGCAGAAGTGTCACTGTTTGTTTGACGGGCTTTAAATAATGAAAAAAAAAATTATTATGTTCTTTTTTTTTTTTTGACTGCGTGAAAAAGTCCATAAATGAGGGTAATAATACGCAGTGACGTCTTGGGAAACAGTAAGAATTGAGAGACTATTTGTTGTAGGGGAGGCTATAAGTAATGATATTGGTGTTAGGAGGGTATGTGTATGGGTTTTATGTCTTTTACAAGGAGAAAAAAAAGTTCAAAATGGTCAACTTTTGACACCTTTTTGCATATTTTGAAAGAATATGACAAATTGTGACGCTTTATGGCAAAGAATGAGGATTGTTTTCAAAATGAATACATTGAATATTGAAACTCCACATATGAATATATATGTAAAAATGAATAAATAAAAAAAATTAAATATTTGAAATGTCAAACCAGAATAAGAATAATATTAGTAAAATAAAATACTGAAAAAAAAAAGTTCATAGATATTTGGTAAATAACCTATCATTTAACCATCCGACTTTTTCAAATGCGGAATATAATCTAGATGCCTTGTTTACATCGATATGGCATGCCTTTTGTGCATCTGTTCTTCTAAAGGGTAATCCATGTTTTAATCTATCCACTTTAGCCATGAATAACCTTCTCTTCGAATCTAGATATAAAGAACATGGTAATCTTAATATCTCTGCAAGATTCAATTCTGCCGGATGTAATTTGCCTCTTAAAGGGTCTTGTGAAAGATCCATTGTTGACCCCTTCCATTCTACTTTCAAAGATTTATTTCTGTTAATGATAGGTAATGTATCTACATCAGGCGAATAATCGGGTAATAATTCCCATTTCACATCTGGTGTGGTATGATGAGTAGAATAAACTAATGGTCTATGATGATGCTGTTTGTTAGAGATAACTCTTGGTTTTCTATCATGATGATTATGCGATGTAAATGTCTTTCTAGAGAGAATGGGACTGTAATATGATGAATCCCCATTTTCTACACTCATATTTCTTAAGGAATGTCTATATTCTTTCTTCATGAGTGTAGTGTTACTGTTGGTTTTTGGTTTAAAAATTGTATATTTGGAAAGGAATCCATGGGTTAAATTTTCATAGGTTGAGATGTTTAACCCATCATTCCAAACTGGTTGGGTAGTAATCACATTTTCATCCTGTGGAAGATCCACTACACTTTTATTTTTATGAATTGGTTTTGGAGATTGTGGTGGTGATGGGAACCCACCATTTTCTGATGTAGTAGAAGAAGAAGATGTGGGTCCCGTTAAGAAATTATCCATTGATCTCCCTTCCTCCATGGGCAATGCCGGTAATAACAATCCATTTGTCTTGTGAATCAATGGTTCATTAATGGGTGAACCAGGTAATTGCGTAGAAAGTGGAGTGTGTTTAGGCATTGAAAGCTCTCTGCCTAATTGAATATGTTCTGGTCTTGGTGAATGTAATTCCATGATGAAATTCTTGTCTATCTGTGTGTTGGGAGGCTTATTTGAGACAGAAACCACATATACAACTCCCTGCTTTTATATATTACAAATATTTTATCACTTTTTATGACTTTTCGAGGATCTTTTTCGCTCATCGCAGGGCTTCGTTTCATTGTTCGAGAAGTTACTTTTTCGGCAGATTCTTTATGCACGCAGACAATAGGCCCCGTTAATCTTGCATAGGAAACACAATAGCAACACAATAGCCAGGAGTTTTTGCCTCCCAGAATTTTTCAGCAAAAATCCGTTTCCGCGGAGATTAGTCATCCGAGAGGAGTTTGTGGTTTATTATGAGATATTATTATTTTATATGATATATTTAGTGGACATATGACACAGACGTTAATTACAACGGTTGGGATGGGTTGTATGCTATCCCAAACAGTTCTTTGATCATGTCGTCGATTTCGTTACTTAAGGAGAAATCATGGGTGTAATTGATATTATTCACTTGGTTCAATGCGGTTTGTTTCTCTTGTTCGGCCTCCAATGTAACGTCTTCTTGTAATTTACCTGGTAATGCATATGCCGGGGATAATTTGGTATAAAAGATTGAATGGAAATTTTCTAGTTGTGATTTCCATTTAACATTATTGGGGTCCAATATTAGTAATTTCTTCAAACATGTTATTGCCAATAAACATGCATATAATTGATACAATGTAGCATTATTATAATTACCCAATTTCTTATTAAAATTGTTAAACAATGTCTCTAGATCGTCCAAGATTTCAATTACAACACTACGTGATTCATCACTCTCTTCTAGGAATGGTTTGTTAAAAGTTAATAATACAATATAGTAGTAATACCAGAAATACGAAATTGTTGGATCCGTTGAGACATCTTCATCTTGTAATAATTTCTTACTCCATTGTAAAAATCCCGGTAAGGATTGTCTCCATTGGAAAACTTGTGAATTAAAAGTAGTTAGAAGATCCACTCTTATATTAGTTTCATCAGATTCAATGAAAATTTTGGATGTGAACACTTGTACTATACGAGACAAGATAATCAATTTTTTCAATGGTAATGACACCTGTAGTACATGTTTACCAATAAATCTAAATTCTTCAGTACCTTCCACTTCAGGTAATTCATCAGATTCAGGAATTGTAGAATTACTCACACTTAACGTAGACGTACGACCTAACATTAAACAAATGAAATGATCAGCAATATAACACCCCCAATATATTCTTGATCTAATGGCTAATTCACTCTCCGTCAATTGACTCTTTGAATCATCTGTATACCAAACTTTTGGATCTAATTGGAACCCCATATCATACCCGACTCTAATGGCTAATCCAGAGAAATACCATGCTAACTGATTACAACCTTTCCCCAATTCATAAAATGCAAGACAAAATAATGCTTGTACTGTGGTAATTGATGCATTATTTTGTTCATCAAATACAAGTTTCAACAATGTATTTTTACTTTGTTCATAATACCATTCTGACATATTTTGTAACTCGGGTGATAATCTTGATCCAATGGCACACATAGCATAAATTAATTCAGTAGAACAATAATGGGAATCTGCATAATTATTCTTAGCATGATTGAAAAATCCATATAAGAAACTTTCTCTATGAACAAAGATGAAATGACCTGGATATAACCATCTATAAAAATTGGATAATGATTGTAAGATCATTGGATCAGTATTGATACAATATTCATCACTTGAACTACTTACGGGTCTCTTGATCACTGTAGTTTTCAAATCTGATATTCTTTCCTTCTCATTAGCAACCTTCATATCAATCACATTAAAACATTTTTTAGTAGTTTTCTCCTTTTTAGTCACAGACCCGTTGGTATTAATATCACTGGAAGGTCCACTAGCAGTAGTATCACTTTCACTTTCACTTAATGATGTACTTGATGATGATGATGAACTTACAGAGACTAATGATGTCGTCGATGGGTTAGATTGCGCTGTAGGTCTTGGTTTGTATGGGACGGGACCTTCTGGATATAAACTACCTTTTACAAATTGTTGTGGTCTCTTTTCACCATTAGTACGTTGTCTTTCCATCCTTTTAATTCTTGCTTCAAATTCACGATTCTTGTCAAATGTAATAATAGGGATAATTGTATAATCAATCTTTCCCTGTGGTTTCACAGTACGATGTTTACTATTAGCTGGTGGTTCAGCTTGACCATTATTAGTCTCTGCTTCAGACATAACATCACTAATCATCATATCATCTAACATCTTAGTATTATCGGGATAAAATCTGTCCACCAAAGTTTTTAAACTAGCCTCCAGGTAAGCAGCATGAACCTCTAGAGACTTCACATACGAAGAAGAATACCTTTTCTTTCTCAAATCTTCCTCATTAATATTACATTCAATACCCAATTTTTGACAGCTCCCACATGGGAAACCTAAATCACATTTCTTCCTTCTTTTCCTACAATTATAACAGGACAATCTTTTCTTCCCGCTGGGGCCCAATACGATTGGTTTCTTAGGCTTTTTGTTATCCATTTCCTCATTTTGTTGTGGTGACTCAGAGACACTTCCTGGCGTTGAATTTGACTCTAATGGCATCTTATTTTTCCCTCCAATATCTCTATATAACTTTCTGAATAGAAGAAATGATAGATCACCTTTCCACACTAGTGACTACTTATCTATAATATGATAAATATATAAATATCTTCAAGTCAAATCGCTTATTTTTCACTTTATTTTATCTGGATATTTTTTTTTTTCACGGTTAATTTTTTTTCCAGTGCGATGACCCTGGAATTCCGCTTTATTATGGGAAAGAGAGATTCATAGTGACAATTGGAAAGGCTGTAATGAGTCGTATGATTCAACAGGGCCATAATGATATCACAACTCATCGTGGATGTCAAAGAATGTTTCTTCATCATCAAAGTATTGTCCTGTTGGTTCTTTCTTCCCGAAACGACGAGCTATCTCTTCTTGTAACGATTTTTCTATGTCAGTCTTCCATTCTGCCACTTGTTTCCCGTTAGATACCACGGTATTTCTCTTCAAAGATCTCTTTAAACGACTAATGGGTACTTCATTCTGGATATCATTCAATAAATCTTGTCCAATATTAACCAAAGATTGTGTATCCGCAGATAGACGTTGATAATGAATTCTTAAAATATCTCCGATTTCTCTCTTTCTAATCTCTTCCAAATTGATTAAGAACACTGGTTCCGTGGAGTAAAAGGAATAACCGTTACTCTTAAGACGTTTTTCCCAATATCCTTGTTTCCAGTATCCGTCTCCTTCCATTCTAAACATACTAAATGGAGCCACCTTCACTTCTGATTGTAAAACTTTTCTTGGATCTAATAATTTTCCTGTGATGCCAAGATCCATGTATACTAACTTGCTGATGCTTGAAGGGAATAATACATCCATATATAAGAATCTTTCAATATCAGTTTTACGAGTGTAATATCTTTGTGGTCTTAACCAATTAGGCCAATCGTATCTAACAAATATGATTTTGGCATTAATAATTGGATTGTTATTGACAATATCAGCAAAAGCCTTTAATGTGGAAGTGGTGTGTTCATCTTCAAATAACCAGAATGTGAAATTGGTATCTTTATCAGAGGCAGTAACTTGTAATATGTTTTCTTTATAAGTTGATTCCAAAGTTTGGATATCTCTTAACATAGTGAATATATTGACATCTGAGTCCCTCTCGTTAATAACTTCTTCGTTCACAGTATTTTGTTTCACTTTAATCGTTAATCGTGTTGGGTTCAATCCTTTAACGTTAAATTCCTTTTCATTGACTAAATCTGAATATATTTCAGAAGAAATTGATTCAACACTGTAAGTGGCATTTTCACATTCAAGATGATATCTTTTTTGGAAATCATTGATAATAAACTGACCATATCCAAAAGTACCCATAGATGTAAACCTAGTAACAGTATTATTCTTTTCATCTAATACTTTAAATGTTAAACCAGTCACACCATTGATATCACCTTCATTCATTGTCACAGTGGAATCATAGACATGTGCTTCCACCGTTACTCCATCAAATTGAGACATATTTGAAATAACAAAATAATCGGGCACATCCAATTCAATATCAAAACTTTCTAGGATATCTGAGGTTAAGGCCTCATTAGGTAGGGACTTGGTATATACTCTTTCATTGGGAGTGAATAACAACTTTTCGGTTGGTAAAAGGCCTATCTTGATCTTAATAAAATCTAGACCTTCTAACATTGGAATAAATGATAATAATTTTTGAGTTCTTTCCTCTAATGGATCTACAACAAAAGTCACATCAACTAGAGCTTCTCCTTGTTTCAAATTATTCTTAAAGATTGTAAACTCATTAGTCTTTAAGTAATCATCGATATTAAACCTTGATAAAACAGTTTCTGTTGTGAATTCAAAACCATCATTATTCAATTGAGATCCATGATAGAACAATTTTGTTAACATGGCAGATATCATTTCAATAAGGTCTGGATCAATCTTCGTCTCTGAAAATCCAGGGAATCCATTCTCTAAAGAAAAGATTGCATCTAGAGTTCTTTTGGCCTCCCTTTTGATTATAGCTTCAAAATGTGCTGTTGATGGGATCTCACTGGAATCAAAATGAATAAATCTACCATTCAATATTAAAAATGAGTTTTGTTGGAAATAAGAGACTGGAATATTAGATAACCATCTATGTAAACTTGTTTGAAGAGAGTTAGGAATAATACATTCATTTTCAGTAGTTTTGGCTTTCTTGACTAAACTATCCAAATATTTTAGTAAATCACTCGTTTCTGTATATTCCCCAATATCATTTTTTAGACTTTTCCAAATGAAATCCTTTACATCACCACTATGGAATATTCTAGTACGAATCCCTTCAAATTTAATTTGAAGAAGAGATTTTAACCTTTCAATGCCGTTAACTGTAGTGAAATCATCGAAGAGTGTCACTGTGTGAATAATGTTTAAGTTTTCATTGGATATATAATTAATGATTCTGTCTTCATGGGCTGTCAAAACTTTATTATTCATGGTAGTGTATAACCCATTAGAAAAGAAATTTGGAGTATACTTCTCCTTCTTGGAAACACTAGATCTTAAATGTAGAATACCTCTTACATCAATCTTCTTGGGATTTATTCCTAAATTAAGTTCATTTTTAATTTCAGATTTCAAAAAAGTGGTGTCTTTCTTAATAACTTTAGCAACCAAATAGAACCATGCATTGCTCTTAAAAGGATAAATTTCGCCATTAATAATAACTGAAGTAGAATTTTGGATATCCAACGATTCTAATAGTTCAGTTATATCGGGAATGTTATCATAAATCTCATCAGATGATGAATCATATCTCTTCTCAGTGGCTAAATCTTCTAGGAATGAAGCAATGGAGTCCAAATTATCCTCAGATTTAAGGGTGTACATCTTACTTAGAATTGCTGCTGATTTCTCGGTCCCCATTGGAAGCAACCCGATTCTTTGAGGATATCCTTGTTTCACTACTTGTAATGTTCTAATAATCCCATTCAAAGCATCCTTTGCATCATTTTGAGTAGATAAAATAATTTGATCAAAATCTATCACAAACACAATTTCATTCCAATTCTTTCTATATTCTGGAATTTCACCAAATTTAGACTTCTCAGCCAAGAAATCTTGAATATTTGTACTTAAATCTTCATATTGTGGATCCTTTTCAATATCATTGAAATAGATGACATTATCTGAATATGATTTAATTCTATGAAGATCAATTTTTATTGGTTGTAAATCTTGTAAATTTGTTACCGCGAGATTAGTATAGAAGTTTAATAATGCCTTTGTGTTGGTATTAATGGAAACTTTTTCACTTAAATTGTAATCTAACAAATAATTTTTCAATTGAATCATACGTTTCCATTCAGTTGCAATTGTATTTAGGAGTGAGTAATGGTTTAAAGAAGAAAGTTTGAGATTTTGGCCATTAACGAATGCTCCCAACATATGATAATCAATCCCAATTTGATTTAAAATAGATGTACTCTTACTTATCTCATTTTCTTCTCTCTTGGATAATTCAACGTCAAGTAAATTATGTATCACAATAGGGAAGTTATTGATAATATCTTGGAAATATTTAATTGTGGAGGTGAAATCTAGGGACTTCTTATAATGACGAGTAATTAAAGCTGTCATTTTCATGTCAAGATCTGTAATATTTTGGTTCTTGGGTTTTTTATAGGTAAAAGGATTCTTAAACTCTTGTGGAACTGTAATTATATCTTTTAATAATTTCCAGGCCTTTTTATCCTTATTCTTCTTCAATGTCAAACCCACAGAGAAATCCTCATCTATGTCTTTAAAATCATTGGCATTACAAATTGGTTTCCATATATATCTAATCTTTTCAGTTTCAGTAGCTTCAACATACAGATTCCTATTGAATTCATTAAATTCTGGTAAATTTGGACAACCATAGAATATTAATAAAGGTGCTTCCAAATTGGATCCAATAATAGACTCGGGACTATCCTGTGGAGAAAGGATATCAGAATCTAATAATTGAGCTTGCTGTTTCAAATCTTGTGATTTTAAATAAAAGCTATCATCTGAATGGTTAAACGCTTTACCATTCAAAATGAAATGATTCTCCTTCGATATATTCTCGTCATCATTATGGTCCAGAAATCCAAATGGATATATATTGTAATATCTGTGGAATAGTTTGGTACTAAATGCAGTAGTAATACCAGATTTCTTATTCTTTTGATCAAAATTCTCTAAGATATGGATTACTGTATTGTATAATGTTATTTCTTCGGCTTCATAATCTTCCATAAGATCTGGATATTCTTCAGTTGCCTCTGAGATATCTTCCAACCCAGTTATAAAGGGATACAATTGGTTCAAGAGAACATGTTTATCCTCATTATCAGGTAATAAATGGTTAAGAATTGTCCATATCCGGACTGGTTCTAAATGGTTACCAGCAGCAGTGTCCCCTGTCGGACTTGTTAATTTAATGGCATAAGAAAATGTAATCAGCCAAAACAGCAAAGCCACTATAAAGTTTCTCCACCAAGACAACATGATGGAAGTGAGTAATACTCTTCTGTATAACGTAATTGACCTGATAATCAACTGTTTGAGTTCTTGTAAAACGTCATATTTAAGCCTTTTTCTTAGCATTAATTTTTCACTTTACATACTTCGGCATCCTAAAATGCGCTATCAAAAACAAGTTAGTATGAATGACGTGATTAAAAGGCTTAATTCTTGTAATATTTTACTTGTTCTATTCTTGTGATGTAAATTATATATATGATATATGTGACGGGGTTTTAATATACAATTAAACGGATGTTTTATCTTGAAATGTGATCTAATCACTTTCGTCAGAATCTTCTGAGTCGCTACCACTTGAATTAGCTTCGTAGACAACAGCAGAACCATTATCCTCGGTGACTTCAGATAAGACTAAGTCCTTATGACTTTCTTTGTTTTCTTCTTCCACTTCTTCATCAAAGACAATCTTCTTGTTAGATACTACGGGCAATTTTTCCACTTCAGAATTGTTAGCTTCATCTTCAAGTAAAGTACCTTCCACAGAGACAACTCTACCGGTAGTGTATATATTCCTTACTGTAAACCTTAATTTACCATCAATTTGGTTGGCATTAGCATCGACCCAATGTCCCAAGGAACCAGTTCTGTTGTTCTTTGGCTTGGATTCACCTTCGCCGTCTCGACTGTCATCATTAACATCTTTGTCTTGTTCATCTTGTACAAAAGTCCAATCGTATGGAATGTTATTCTTCTTAATTGATGCATTAAAGGAATCGTGAATTAATAAACCAATATGAGATGCAGATTGAATGAAAATATTACCTTCTAACACATCACCAACTTGTGGTTGCCAAACGTATAAGTCAACTTTACACCAAGTGAAACTGAATGGAGTATCTGGAGTAACTTTAATTAATTTTTCCACTTTTTCATCTTCATCATTAGGATTGGAATCTAAGATAGTTAAATTTTCATAACCCATCACAACACCACTAACTTTATTATTATATTTCATCACCATTGGGTTCAAATGTTGTTTCATTATACCTTGTAGTGGAGTTTGTAAATACATGGGGGCAACAGAAACATACAATTCGATAGGGACACGAATGATACAATTGGAAACACCATCTTCCTTTGGATTAGTGACAGCTTTCTTATGTTTCTTGATAAATCTGGCAACTCTTAACGCCTCAGCTGTTCTTTTGGTAGCAACCATTTTTCTTAAGTATGTCCTAGTGGATCTGATGCAACTAAATACGCCTTTTCTCGTCCAATTGAAACAAATATTCTTCCATTCATTACCAGGGCATCGAATTTTAACTTACATTTTTCAAGATTTCTCTATTAAAAAAATTTTTCAAAGACAAAAAATATCAAAAATCACGTGATTTCAAGAATCTTGTTTCTAACCTCAACCGCAGTGATCCAATACGTTTGATGTTACGATCAATTATCTTTATTTATTATATATGATATATAGAAATATATATAAACTAACGTGCATAATGAATGGGTGCGAGATAGAAACATGAATGACGCTATTTACTGAGATATTTTACATGGAATGTTTTGTCTTGTTTTGTCTTACGGAGTGCTTATTCAATACCGAAGACTGGCTTTAATTTCTTGATTAATAACCAGTCGGATCTTTGGACTTGGTCTCTGAAAGCTTGGTCCTTTAATGTATCAATGGATCTTCTGGAAATCATAGAGTATAAAGCATCAGATTCATCAACATGACGACCCCAGATTGGTTGTTGACCAGATGGATCTTCTAAACGAACAGCAACACCAGCAGCGGTTTGACCCTTCTTGACTTCTGTGACAGGTTGATGGTTAATTTCTAGAGAGATAACCTTACCTAATAATAAAGTGTGTCTTTCCTTAGTTGTTGGATCAGTCTTAACGGCACAGATTGGAGTACCCACACGTAGAGAACCTTCAATGACATCAACACCGATAATCATTGGACCACGCTTGTTAATAATTTGTAAAGTTTGTAAGACACATGGGAAAATAGCATAATCTAAGAAATCCTTACGACGTTGTTCCAATAATTGTTGTTGGTAAGCAGTAAAGGAATCGAATAAGTGATAAATAATATCAGCATTAAAGATCTTAATACCTTCTTGTTCAGCATATTGTTCAGCTTCCTTGTCAACCTTAACATCGAAACATAACATGACAGCATATTCTGGAGCCTTTTCTAACATTGTACTAGCTTTCATAACATCACGCTTATACACTGGACCTAAACCAATAGACATGACTGGGATCTTCATATCCTTTAAGAAATCTAATAAAGCTTCTAAAGAACCTAAAGTAGAGGCTTGAACAACAACACCCTTACCAGAAGTATCCACAGAGTCAAGAAGACCAGTTAAATCATCCATAACATCATCCATCATCTCTTCTTCGTCATCTTCTGGACCGACAACTAATAATCTAGAACCAGAAACAGCCTTTTCTAAATCGTTAGCAGCAATCTTAACACCTAAAGCAGCTTTAACTTCCTTGTGGTGAACATATTCAGACTTCAGACGTAATTCACGTAATGGTTGTGGAGTCAATAAGGCTCTAATATTCGTTACAATAGGACCATTCATACCACAAAGTACAATTCTATCACCTTCTCTTAAGTAACCATTGGATAAGATAACATCGATAGTAGTACCAAAACCTTCAACGACCTTGACTTCTAAGATAGTAGCTTCAACATGAGATAAGTACATTAATTGTTTAGACATTCTCTTTTGAGTCAATTCTAATAATAACCATAATAAATCTGGAACACCTTCACCAGTAACAGCAGAGGTTGGAACAATAGAAACATATTTGGCCATGTTTTTATTGTTGAAATATAATTCAGAATTCAAACCTTGTTCGGCTAAAGCAACTTGAATGTTACTTAATCTAGTTTGGAATTCATCTTTAACAGCTCTAGTTTGATTTTCATAGGAATCTCTGAAAGAGTTGTTTGGAGTGGTTTGCCAGTCATATAATCTATCAATCTTATTTAAGGCGACAATGAATGGAGCCTTTCTGTCTCTTAATAATCTAATAGATTCAATAGTTTGTTGTTCTAAACCGTGCATGATATCAATAACCAAAATGGCAATGTTACATAAGGAAGAACCTCTAGAACGTAAATTGGAGAAAGATTCGTGACCTGGAGTATCAATGACTAATAAACCTGGAACATCAAAGGTTTGCTTTTCATATTTAGCCATGTTAGCAGTCTTTTGTTTAATAGCTTCAATTGGGAAATAAGTAGCACCAATTTGTTGGGTAATACCACCAGCTTCACCACCTTGAACGTTAGTTTGTCTAATCTTATCTAATAGTTTGGTCTTACCAGTATCGACATGACCTAAGATACAACAAATTGGAGAACGCATATCCTTCTTTGGACCCTTTGAAGTGGTAGAACTTTCTTTGACAGCTGGAGAAGAGATTTCAGTAATTTCCTCCTTAGCGGCTTCAACTTGTGGGGTGGTTTCAGTAGTAGTGGTGGCGGCAGCCTCAACAGAAGACTCAGTAGTGGTTGTAGCTGGAGCAGCACCTTCTTCTTGTTCTTCATCTTCATCTAAGCCTAAGTCTAAGTTTTCCCAGTCATCGATTAAGACTTCTTCACCGGCATTTTCAGCACCGGCATCCTTCTTAGCATCAGCAGCAGACTTATTGGCATTAGCTTCAGCTTCAGCATCTTTATCAGTTTGAGTGACTCTCTTCTTTTTCTTACCGTAAACAATCTTCTTTGGTTTCTTTTCTTCAGTGGATTCATCTTCACCATTCTTCTTGGCAAGACCAGCAACCTTAATATTACCAGAGGCTAAAAGAGCAGCACGTCTCTTTTCCATTAATTTCTTTTCCTCTTTTTGCTTCTTGGTTAATAATTTACCTTCAGCCTTTAATTTTTCACGTTTAGCCTTTTCCTTTTCTTTCTTTAATTGTCTATTCTTTTCCTTTTCAGCTTCTTCTTGAATTTTCTTTTCTTCAGCTTCACGTTCTAATCTTTCTTCTTCTTCACGTTCCAATCTCTCTTCTTCTTCTAATTGTTTTTTCAATTCCAATTGACGTTTTAAAGCAGCAAGACCAGCTGGAACTTTCTTACCCTTCTTAGCAGCAGGAGCCTTCTTTTGGGTAGTAGCTTCAGGTGTGGATTCATTAGATTCAGTCTTTTCCTTCTTTTCAGCAGCAATCTTTTCAGCGTTTTGTTTATTTAATTCTTTATTCTTATCCTTTTGAGCTTTTTGTTGTGCTTTCTTCTTAGCAGCCAATTCTTTCTTTTTTTGCTTTTCAGCTTCTTTCTTTTCTCTTTCCTTTTCCTTCTTTGATTTTAATAAAGGTTTAGAATCTTCTTTCTTTTCTTGTTTCTTTTTGGATTTCTTTAAAGTGGACATGAAATCACCCTCAACAGCAACATCTTCATCCCCAACTTCTTGTGGTTCCACAGAATTTGGTTCACTTGGGGTGACAGATTCACCAATTGTTTCCCCTTGTGGGGCATCATCTTCAAAATCTTCGTCCCAATAATTCTGTTGATTCTTCTTACCCTTCTTAGCCATTTTTATGTTGTGCTTGCTAGTGGTTGCTCCTTGGTTTAAGTGTCTACTTTCTATTATAATCTCAACTAAATCCTCATAATATATTACTTTACTCATCAGTAATTTTTTTCACTGAAATTTTTTTTTTTTTTTTGAGATGAGCATATTGAATCATTACACACGAGTAGTATTAAGTATTAGTATTATTATAGAGCAGATTGATAGTTTATATATTATATGGATGTAGTTAGGTAATTAGTTATACATTGTGAGTGATGGCATTATTTTTGTTGGCATTAATATTTCTATAATACATAGCGAAGGGTAGGGAGTGAGCCTTCCAGAGGCAGGAAATGTAAGAAGGTCAAAAATTGACTAATCTGAACGAGCCCTTTTACATCTATCCACTGCACTTTGAGTCACTAAGATATCTTTACTTGGTGATGTTGGTGTCATTGGTGGTGTATTTATATTTATACCTCTTCTCTTATTTGGAGATATACTCTTATTATTGAAAAATGAAATATTTGATATTGGTTTCTTATTTATCCCCCATGACATTGAATATTTTCTTATTGTTTCGTAATAACTCAATAACCCACTATTCCAATAAATGTTTTGTTCTTGAATGTTATCGTTAGAATCATTTTTTAAAGATTTAATGAATTGGAATGCATCCATAATTTTTAAATTTGATGATTTCTTAATGACGCAGGAGATTAACAAAGCAATTAAAGTTTCACTATTTTCATGATCACCAAATATTAGTACACCATTGTTAGTCAATTTAAAGATTTCAACCCAATCATTAAATTGTTCAAACATATCATAATTATTTAATTGGAAAACATTAGATTTCACGTTATTATAATTTCTTCTTTCACCGTAGATGGTTTGCTTTGTAGAGAATAGCTCGGGATCCAAATGTTGTACCAATTGATTTAATAACATTGTGTTATTCTGTATGTACAGGGAGATGGCAGGATCATTAATGTTAAATGGTTTAGGTAATAAAGAAGTATCAAAATTAAGTAAAATAATATCATTAACACCTTGTGAAGAGTAAAGATTGACTAAATTTGATTGTGTGTATAATTGAGACATTGTCTCAGTAGGGATATCAACCCCAATGAAAAATCTAATATTGTTTTTCTGAATTGTGTCAAGGTCATTTAATGAAGGTAAAGAACCGAAAAATAGATTCTTATCTAATTGTTGTAGACGGTGAGAATTGAATTGTTTATTGAAAGCGGCTTCGTCTAGGATCATTTGTGTATACTTGTTTAATATCTTTATTTACCAAACCAAACCGAAGACCCTTCCAAAACAGGCAAGATGGTCGAAGATCTCATCGCAGTCTTTTTATATTTTATGGCAGCTCGAGCGAAATTTTTTTTTGCTTACTTTTTTCTTCATTCATTACGTTACCGGATTAGGTAACCCGCTATTTTTTTGCAGGGTGTGTGTGTTACTTTTTCGCTGTATTTCTTTCCTGGGTGCGAACGCTGAGTAATGCCTTTTTTAATTAATTAATAATCAAGTCAATAATAAGAAGATTTATAAAGTTTATAGGGTGTACGTAATCAGTAAAATATCTATATAATATATATATATATGGGGTGGGGTGGGGTTTGTGTGTGTGTGTGTGGGAAATAAAAGAATGTGTTTATATAAAAGTAGTTGTTGTTTTTTTTAATTAAGGTCATTAGAGAAGAGGGTCATTAAAAGGGTTTAATGGAATATGTGATTATGATTTATATTGATTTAATTCAGATTTTAATCTCATCACTTCCATTTCATATAGTCGTTCATTATTTTGTAAGTAAAGAATATAATCTACAGCTTTTTCGAGAATCATACTCTTATTTAATCGTGTCTTTTTGGCATTACTATTTGTGTTTGTAGTATTTGGTTTATCTTGTCCAGCTAATTGTGAAGCAAAGGCAGTTTGTTCCGTAGCCAACCATGGTATAATTTGTTGTAATTTGGCAATTTTAGTGTTAATATTAATTCTATAACGTTTTTCAATTCTATTATGTGCTTGTTTTTGATTTTCTGTCATACGTCTCTTATTCACAATAGAATCTTTACGTTTAGGTGATGCGATGGGGGATTCTTCCTCGGCGTCTGATTCTTCTTTTTGTAATTTTGCCTGGGTTAATAATTTATCTAATGTAAATTCAAAATTTTCCATTTCATCCAATGGTTCTAATTTCACTTCATTTAATGTTGTAGGTGAACCCATTGATGATGTGGATGTGGAAGATAATATATTTTCTAAAGGTTCAAACCAAGCCGATGAAGAAGATGGAGATGGTGCCACATCAGAATCAATGGAATCTTTCCCCTTTGGTACAACGAGATCATCAGAGACAGTAGTGTCATGTTGTTGAAACATCCAATCGTTAAATTCTACAATATTCTTTCCATTTTGTTGAGTTTGAATAGTAGCGACAGATTGAGTGTTCATAATAGTTTGTATATAAAGTTAATTGGTTGGTTGGTGAGTTCAATACAAGACAAGACAAGACAAGAATACGTAATAGAAGATAATTTTTGATTCTTATGACTAGATGACATATATATAATAAATAAACAAGATTACGAAGTGACAGCAAACGTGTTTCAACAAAAACCAAAAGATATCAACCTTCTTATATACAATCTTTGATCTCTAATCTCTAAGAAACCTCGGGAAGCTCGAGCAACGAGCTTTTTCCAGCCGGGAAAACAATACCACCACAATAGACCCGCAGCATTCTTTTATTTCCCGCAAAAACGTGGTGCGGTGTTTGGGTGTTTGTGCCATTTTCTGTTAGGGCCAAATTTGTCCCGCCTTCCCTTTTGGGACACGTCTTTTTCTGTTTGGGACAAGCCGTCTGGGCTCCCGCGGTGTGTGGGTGTTGGGTCGTTGCTTTTTTGGCCCTCTGTCTTTTTTTTTTTTTTCTTCTGTTGGGTTCCGCGGGATCGTTCCCTCCTGACCGTCGTTTGCTGGTTCCGCGGAACTGGCGCACTTGCCTTCCGGACTTTGAAATTTCAAGATCAGCAAGAAGTGAAAAATTATTCTACAGTGAGATGAGATCAGATCAGATCAGATCAATCTGCAAGAGTAGAGAGATCATCCAAACAGCCCATGGTTTATACACGCGGGGACTACTTCTCTGACAAGGAACAAAGACAACGTAGTAGAGATGCTTTGACCAAAGGTGTTAAATCTACACTTTTACAAAATTGTATCATTTACGTTAATGGGTATACAAAACCTTGGAATAGATTAACATTGCACAAGGAGATTGTTGCTAATGGGGGCCAATTTAAACAATATTTGACTAAGTTGTCAGGGGTCACACATATTGTAGCGTCGAATTTACCCTTGAAGAAAAAGTTACAGTTTCAAAATCAAAAAGTTGTGACACCAAATTGGATTATTGATTCAATTAATCAAGGGAAATTATTACCATGGCAAAATTATTCTTTATTAAGTAATATTGATGAATTACAACCAAGGTTAAATCTTGTCCCCTCGTCCATTACTAATTGTAATGATCCAAATTTCATTTCAAATTATTTAAATAGTTCAAGGTTACATCTTTTATCCGATTGGAAATCTCAATTAAGATCAATATATCTTTCAAACAATGTGATAAATTCACCCAGTGATCGATTTATTTATTTTCATATTGATTTTGATTCCTTTTTTGCCACTGTGGCATACTTATACCGTTCGACAAGTTTTAAATCTTGTCAATTTGATAAAGATCCAATTGTGGTGTGTCATGGACAAAATAGTTCAGATATTGCAAGTTGCAATTATGTAGCGAGAAAGTATGGGATTAGGAATGGGATGTGGGTGAAGCAAGCCCTTGAGTTATTACCCCAGGGGGTTAAGTTGATCACACTACCGTATAATTTTGAAGCATTTAAATACACGTCCCAAATTTTGTTTGATACTTTAAATAATGAGTTCCCTTGTTTCCAAAGTAGAATCATCCCCATATCGATTGATGAATGTATTGCTCTTTTGCCTCTGGATTTTTCACATGATATCGATTCATTAACACAATTATGTCAAGATATAAAGAATAAAATTTTTGAATTAACACAAGGTTGTACTGTAAGTATTGGTGTGGGATATAGTCAAGTTTATGCAAGATTAGCCTTAAAATTGGCAAAACCTAATGGTATTTATATCAATTTAAATCAATTGGATCAATTGACTTTTTTGTCTTCTTTAAATATTGAAGATTTACCAGGGTTGGGTCCCACCATGCAGGATAAATTACACACCTTGTACCCAAACATCAAAAATTTAGCACTATTATCCTCAGCTTTCCCCACTGTGGATTCATTGAAACAGCTAATGGGGAACAAATTAGGTGAAAAGGTGTTTTTAGCATTACAGGGGAAAGATGATGATGAATCAAAAAGATTAGTATACGATACTAAAAATTTATTTACCAAAAAATCAATATCATTAGAGATTAATTGGGGGATTAGATTTCAATCCATGAAACAAATTGATAATTTTTTAAATCGTGTGGCAACATATTTAATTAATAATAGATTAAAACCTGATTCATATCGTATTTCTTCTTTGACGTTGAAAATTTTGAAAAGAGCTAAAGATGCACCAATTGATCCTGCTAAATATTTAGGTTGTGGGAGATGTGATTCATTTTCACAAAGTTCAAATTTGGGGGTGGCTAGTGATGATTTAGGGATTATCTCCACTGAATTACAAAATTTGTTTAGAATCTTGTCTTGTCCCCCACTAGAATTACGTGGTGTTGGGGTTCATTTTACTAAATTAACTCAGGACGGGGATGGTAAATTACAACAACATAGAATTGAAAATTTATTACAAAGGGGTGCCACTCCACCTTTATTACCACAAACTAGATTATCATCACCTCTCACTGATGATCATCTTCAAAGAAAGAAAAGACAAATATCACCATTGAAGAAATCTCATCTTTATTATAACAAGAATAATTATCTTAATGGAGATGAATTTGCTGATATCCCCTCCACTTTTCAAAGAAACTTCTTAAATGAATTACCTACTCAAATTAGAGATGAAATTAAACTTGAAAGGAAAATTGATGCAAAGGCAAAAAGAACTAAATTAGCCATCCTTCAACAAACTATAAAGAGAAGAGAAGATGAAAAATCAAATGAAACAAGTCATTTCATGGGACAAAATTCAATTTTTGAACCTATTAAGTTTCAAAACATGGAATCATTTAAAGATATTTGTAAAATGATTAACCAATGGATAAGAGAAACAATCACTGATTCGAAGGGACCACATGAAAAGGATGTTAAATTGTTTAAACGATATTTGATTAAATTATATAATGCTAATAAGGTTCATTTAGTGTTAAGAATTGCCAATATTATGTCTACAGAATTAAATTTAGCTTCACCCAAGATTAGTAATGATATCACAGTGACACAATCTGGTTTACAACAATGGGATAATATTTTATTAAATATTGTTATTCCAATTTTGCACCAAAATCATTTAACTTTCCAATCAGAAAGAAAGATTAATATAGAGTATGACGTTTAATTTGGTTGATTATAATATTTTTCCTTTATTATTTGACATTGCAGGGGATTTCATACTTCGAGTGGGTGGATAGTTAGAAGAGACAATAGTATATATTCGTTATGTAAATATTCTCTAATAAATAGCCGATTAGGGGTGTATAAATTGGGTTTGTTTACTTTTGGCGTGTAAGGTTTGCATTTCCACTCCTTTTCCAAAAGCAACTTTTTTATTAAAAACATAAAATTCATTTATTTTTTCTCACTGACTACCACTTTTTTGAGGAGATTAATAAAGCAAAAAAAAAGTATGGGATGGTTTGACCACTATTCTAATATGTTTCATCCATTCTATTTTTTTACAAAAAGGTTTTGTTGAAAATAGTTCCTTATGGAAGTTTTTTTTCAATCCGCATTAACTTTAGAATGTTTTGCAATTATTTTATCACAGCGTCGAGCGGTTAAAAAAGTAAGAGTATAATAATATATGAAAAGAGTACTTCTTTATTGTGAATAAACAAAAAACAATGTATTTTTTTTCACCTACAGATCAAAAATTACTAATATATATTGTCTATTTTCATTAAATTGTCGTTATTTGTAAAGTATTTGAATGTCCAATCCCCTGTTTAAAACCTTGAACAGTAACTACGGTATCACCATCTTTAAGAATGCCTAATTCTTTACCCATTTCAATACCAAAATTTATTCTTGTATGAACATCAACATTCCAGTCATCAAGACTTGGTTTATCATAATAAAAAGGGAATACACCCCTGTATAAATGTGAACTTCTTGCAGTGTTTGCATTTCTAGTCACTAAAATAATAGGACAAGAGGGTGAATATTTTGACATTAATCTTCCTGTACGTCCACTACCCGAGAGAACAACAATTGCCTTTGCATCTTGTTCAATCACGGCAGAAACAGCAGAAACTGCAATTGTTTCTACCGTACAAGTAGGTCTAGGTGTACAATCTCTAACATCTTCAAAATGGGGGATATAGGGGAAGGCTTCTTCAGCAATCAAGGCAGTATCTGCCATAGTCTTCACGGCATTAATTGGATATCTACCTTTTGCCGTTTCACCAGATAACATGACACAATCAGCCCCATCTAAGATTGCATTTCCAACATCTGAAACTTCGGCTCTTGTTGGTCTTGGATTATATGTCATTGATTCTAACATTTGTGTCGCACAAATGACAGGTTTCCCAGCTAAGTTGCATTTGGCAATTAATTTCTTTTGTACAGCTAACACTTCAGGTGCAGCGATCTCAATACCAAGATCACCTCTTGCTACCATAACACCATCAGTAGCTTTTAATATTGCATCAAAATTGTCAACACCTTGTTGACTTTCAATCTTGGATATTATTTTAATATCTTTACCTTCTTCACCTAACGTTTTTCTAATTTCTTCAACATCGTTTGCAGTCCTAATAAAAGAGGCAAAGATCATGTGAACATTATGTTTAACACCAAATTCCAAATCTTTGATATCCTTTTCGGATAAAGCAGGTAAATCTACATCAGTGCCTGGTAAGTTAATCCCTTTGTGAGAAGAAATTTTACCTGCGTTTAATGATTTGACTTTCAACTTTTGATCATCAAGTATATCTACCACTTCAAAACAAAGTATCCCATCATCAACATAAATTTCCTTCCCCGGTTTAATCACTTTTGTAATATTTTTATAATCTAAATACATAACATTATCATCACATTTATCTTGAAATCTGTCATCCGTAGTGAAAACCATTTCATGATTTGCATTTATAGGATAATCAATTCCATTTGTGGTATTACCCGTTCTAATTTCAGGACCTTTAGTGTCTAAAGCAATCCCAAGAGCTCTTCCTGGATATATTTCCTCCGATTTACGTGCATTTTTAATTACAGATTCATGAAATTCGTATGATCCATGAGAAAAATTCATTCTGACAATGTTAAGTCCTGCCTTTCTCAATTCTGTAATCATTTCTACAGAATTTGATGCAGGACCAATAGTGCCAATGATTGATGTCTTTCTAAAATCATTAGGTTTGGGAGTATAACTTAAATTAATTAATCTTTGTAATCTAGAATCCATATTATATCTAGTTTGACGAATTAAACTTGAAAAGTGATATAATTTGGGTAATTGCTTATAAAATCCACATTTCAGGAGACATTTCATGATAATTAGCCAAGCTGTCACTTTGTATCCTTTATATTTTAAATTTTTCACCTTTAGAATGGAAATTTTTCATGCAGTTGCAATTTTTTTGCTGCCCCTTAGAAAAAAAAGCAGGTTTAAGGATTTAATAAAGGTGATTACCGAAAAAGGAAATTCCAAGGTATTAAACATTTTTATTTACAAGGTTGCTAGCTGTTTTTACAAGTGGGAAGTGCTAAAAACTTTCAACTAGAAGTAAATAAACATCATAAACTAAAAAAAATAAAATAAAATAAAAATAAGTAATATGATATGATATTGAAGGAATATAGTTACTACATATGTGCATCATGCACTCAAAATAAATATTTTTTTTAAAGTAAAAAAACAGAAAAATAAGAATCCAAAAAAGCAGTAGGAAAGAAGTTCAAAAAAAAAAATAATAAAATAATTACAATAATGCATCTAGGAATTTACCCCAGAATGTTGTTGGATAAATTCTTGTTTCATCTAGTTCTTTTGTCTTTTCTTCAATTTCTTCTAAACCTGTTTGAACATCAATTTCATCTACTGATTTCCACCATTTCTTGAAAAGAGTACGTGACCAAATTTTATGACCTATCCAAAGAACTAAGAAAATTGGTAAATTAATATAAGCAGCGATAAAATCTGATACATTCCAATTCTTGGGGATAAAAGTTGCATACCCATTTGTAATGGTGATTAAAGAGATAATGAAAAGTGAGTAATAAACCAGATATGGCATCAAGATACCTCTATAAGGTAATCTATCTAATAATCCATTGAAAATAATTGCCTTTCTAAATCTTAGATATGCTACACAAGAACAAATCCAACCAATGAAACCTGCAATGGTACTAATATTTGAAAACCAATTAAAGACATCTGCTGTAGAGGCACTTGCATTTAGAAAAGCTAAGCATGCCACAGCACCAGATAATGATAATGCCACATATGGAACACCAAATCTGTTAATACGACCCAAAATTTTTGGTGCTTGTCCATTTTTAGCCATGGTTAATAAAGATCTTGTACTAGCAAACATGAATGCATTACCTGCAGACCATGCACTAGTTAAAATACAACCATTAATGACGTGAGGTAAACCTTTAATACCAAAATTTTGAATCCCAATGACAAATGGAGATGAACCAGCACCAGGTTTATTTTGTGCCAGGGCATTTTCCAACACTGGATCATTATAAGCCACAAGTACAGAGACAGATAATGCACCAAGGACATAAAAGAACATCAATCTCCAAACAAATCTTCTTGCTGCTTTGGCAATATTTCTTCTCTGATCTTCACATTCAGAACTTGTCATGGCAACCAATTCTGGACCTAAGACAAATGCAAATCCACCTTTAATTATACCAGTGTAAATATCTAAGAATCTACCAAACCCACCTGGCATGATATGATTCGTAAAAGAACCTGGATTTTTCCAATATCTGAAACCAACACGATCATGATTTGGACCACCACCCCAGAATAAGATGAATGACATTATAATAAGCCCCACAATACAAAGGATTTTAATTGATGCAAACCAAAATTCTGATTCACCATAATATTTCACTGGACAGCAATTTAAGATGATAATAATACCTAAAAAGATTAGGATCCAAACACCCTTGGGAACAGCCATGGTCCAATATTCCACTACACCTGAAGCTGCAGTACTTTCCGCTGCAACAAGAATAATATAACAATAATAATAATTCCATGATGCAGCAAAACCTAATGAAGCGTCCACATATTTACTCACCAAAAAAGCAGTGGATCCAGCAGAATCATTCCCATTCCCAGGTAAATAACAAACCATTTCACCAATGGCATTCATAATTGGGTAGATTGCTGTTGAAATGATAATATATGAAATAAATAAACCTGCGGGACCACATGTAGCTAAAGTAGAACTTGTCCCTACAAAAAGACCAGTACCAATGGCTCCACCTAAGGCAATTAATTGAATATGACGAGATTTTAAACCTTGTTTTAATTTACCTTCATTTTCAACAAAATTTGTATCCTTTTCATCAATTGATATTGATTGTGTAGATCTTTGTGATTCAATATCAATAAATGTATCTTTAATCTTACCCTTTTTGGAATCTGAATTTTTGTCAAATGTACTAGTTGTTGTAGTTTCACTTAAGATACGATAATTTCGTTTTGTTGTAGTGTTATTACTACTTGTAGTACTAGTTAGACTATCTTGTGGCATTTTTTTATTTTCTGATCTCTTGTTCAACTTTCTTTTTTAGCCGTTTTGCATATACATGAATACAGGGCTATATATATAAACAAGTTTTATAAACCAGTGTAAATGTAAATGATGTCATATATCTCCGCAAGAGGCAACTGCAGTTGGAGTCTCCACCGGAACACAGGCATATATAAATAAAGAACCATTGTACTGCTATGCTACAAAAGACAACACTCTATTGAAGGGACCAACCATTGTAACACTCATTCCCAACCACTACATTCATGACACCCACACAACAACGGTAGAAAGGAAAAGGTCAAAAGTGGCTTCAACAAATTGCACTCCGCAGTCCCACTGGAAATGCCTTATCAATCAGGCAAATGACTCAAGCGAACAATAAACGAAGGGGGAAGAATTCAAACGGCGTTCCTCGAGCAAAACCGGAAAAATAACTGCAAAAAAAGAGGGGTGGCCTGTTTTCCCAAAGGGGAGAACCTTGATAAGGAATGTTCTTTTGGGAAGAAAAAGGGCTGACCGTTTTTCCTTTTCTATTGTTCCCGGGGTCACGTTTTTCCGGGACGATAAGAAGCCCGAGAAATCGGGCTGGTCACGTGGGATTTAGGGTTATTGTTTAGGGTTTGTTTACGTTTCTAGTTGATCTGAGTTTTTTCACTTTGCTCGAAGGGCATCGATCTCTCGTCTTTGATTATATGACATTTAAGTTGTGTCAAGATTGGGTTCGTGGAGGTCCAGAGAGGCTGCTACTGGACATATGCACACCAACAGTATAGAGGATAATTTAAAGATTATTAAGCATGGGGTACAAAGGCCGGAATCTTCTATTGAAAAGGAGACAATAATAGCAATAAATAAATTTCAAAACGATCCATCAATTTTACAAAATTATTTGAAACTGTTTATTACTGAGATTAATAAATCGTTTATTGATGGGGATGTTCTTTCATTGCCGTTGAGTGGAGAACATCATATACAGGCTAATTTTTTCTATAACTTGAGTAAGATTTGTTCAAACAAAATTGTTAATAAATATTTATTGACAGATATTAAATTTTTGGATCCAATCTTAACTTTATTAGAGACGCCAATTTTACCTTGGCAAACTCAATTTTTTCTTCTGTCATGGTGTCAAATACTTATATTAGCACCATTCAATTTATCAAATGTTGATAAGATTTGGAAACTAACTTATAAATTTAAGACTAATCAAGTGCTAAATAATCCACTTATTCCAAAGATTCATGCTACTTTATACCAACAGGACTTTACTCTCTTGTGTAACAAACTTCAGGTCGATATTCTCGGTGCAAACGATTTACAAACTGTAAACTATTATTTAAAGACTCAATTAATAGAGTCTACCACACCACTATTGAACGATTCATCAAATATTTTAAATAAAATTACCTCCATGTGTCTAGATGAATCAACTTTGAACAACTCAGAACAATCACAATTAGTTATCCTAAAGATTTTACCTAAATTATTTCTTTTACAAAGTTGGAATGAAAATTGGTCAATCTTATCAGATATAATGAATTGGTATGACCATCATATGGACTCAAATTATACAGAAGTTAGATTTATGTTGGCTCATTCATATGCAAAAGTGTTAAAACGTATGATTATTGATCTTGGTGGTGAAAATGAGGCTATCAAATGTTTAGAAGATATCATCCATGATTTATTGACTTTAATTAACTCTACCCAGATGGATATTATTGACATTGACTTATTACATACATACTTATTGATCATTGCAGAATGTTCAAAATTTATTATTCAATATTTGCCCCATTTAATGATTGTAATAACATCAGAAATATTACCACTAGCTTATAAATTCCAACAATTACATCTTGGTCATGTTATTAAGGGATCTCAAGTGAAAGATGCTGCTAATTTTATAATATGGTCATGGGCTAGATGTCCCAATTTACCAAATTCAATGATTTATGACTTAATTAAATTGTTATTAGTCACTTCACTTTTTGATAGAGATTTCTTAATTAGAAAATCTTCTAATGCTGCATTACAAGAGTTGTTAGGTAGACATGGTATGAATGTTTTAAATAATATTACAATACTAAATTTCATTCAATTACCTATGCATAATTTACATGAATCATATTCACAGAATTTGATCAAGCTATTTAATATTTGTCAAGAGGAGGGAAGTTTACAAAGTATGGATATTTTTAATTTTACAATTAATTGGCTTTGGAAACAAAATGTTATGGAAAATTTTGACCTTGACATTGTTATCCTATCCATCTCGGCATTATGTCAATTCCATGCTCGTTTCCCAACGTATGCATTTCTCAAGTTGATCTCTCAATTTTTAGATGAGCAACAATTGACAAAATCTTTGACGTGTAGTAGAGTGGTTTACCTATTGACAGAATTATCTTTCCAAGATTATCAAAAATTTTCAAACCATATAAACATCTTATCAAGACAAATTGAATCAAATAAATTTCGCCATTATGTGGGTAAAAATGATCATTTCCAATTCTTAACCATTTTAAGATACTACAATAAATGTCTTATTAATGATCATACTTTTATACTCAGTTCAGAGAGGATAACTTTATTTTATAAGATTATATCAAATACTAATGAAAATAGTAGTCCTTGGTTTGAACAATTCAAAACGGTGACAAAACAGATTTTTGAAACTTTGGATACTGTGGAACATTTCCAAAATAATGCTGACAAGGAAAATTTCTGGTACCAATATGATAAATTATTGAGATACAATAAACCCCTCATATCTCTATCGCTACCCATGCTATCACAGAACAAATTCTTAACATATCTACAAAAATACAAGAATACATTCTCCTATGAATCTAAATGTCACATACTTTCCACATTGATAACCAATAAAGAATCTTTTCAAAAACTACGTCATGACAAATCATATATTACACATATCATAGAATTCTTAACTGATCACACAATAACTGAACAAGGGGATGTTGGTAGGTATATTAGAGAAAAAGCATGCCAATTGGTAGAGAAATGGTATACCCTATTTGATAATGAAGACATTGAAGTAAAATTAATTCCAATTTTATTATATTTAGCTGCAGAACCATCTAAAAATGTAAGAAATTTATGTGGTCATATTCTTACTGACCTATTAAATGAATACTTACCTCTATCTCCTGTGAAACATCAGGGGACTGCATCCCATAATATAAAACTTTTTGAAATACAACGTGAGCTTAAGGACGATTCAGTAGCAAAAACCTTTTGGAAACATTATTCTACATATGCTGGCGCTTTACGTTCTACTGAAGAAGATCTAATAGCGGGGGTTGATGATTTTATAAGATGGTATCAATCTTTGAATAAAGAAATACAAAAGAGCACTTTAAATAATATAATTATTAGTATCCCATCCGCAATGGAAATTAAAAAGGACAAGTCGAATATTAAATATACCATCTGTGGGTTAAAATTCTTAGAAAGAATTTGGTATTCTCGAATTGCATGCGGTTATTTTGAATTTAATTGGAATGGTGTTTTTGCAAAGTTATATAATATGACCTTATTGAAAAATAAACAATTACTTGGTGCTGTTCTACAAATCCTACCCGCATTAGCAATATCTTGGAAGGAATCAGAAGACTCACATAAGGATGGCACCTTTATTAACTCACTAATCAATTTTTTGGCGAAACTAATTAATACTTACAGTGAGAATAATGAACTCACTCCTATACAACAACATGCTTTTGAATCTTTGGTCGATATATTATTTGAATTTGGGAAGAGTGAAAAGGTTACATATCTTCTGAGATTTATTGACCCGTACCAAGGTGATTCTTTGCTGGATACATCAGAATTATTATTATAAAGATTTTATAGACAGTTCATAATTTATGCATGTTATTTTAAGAATATATATTCATAGTATATTTTATTTACTTAAGCTATGCTTTCGTCAATTGTATCAAATAGATCATTAATCATCTCTGATGTTTTAATATCATTGTGTAGCTTATAATCTTCTGGTAGAGCATTTTCTATCTCCAGGGATGTTATTGATCTCCTTATATCATCTAAACTAAAACTTCCTGATTCATTCTTAAGAATGTCAAATATTTTTGTCCGGTATGACATGTTATCTTTGTTGTTTTCCAACGTGATTTGTTCTATAGCAGTCACCAGTTTATCATTATCAATAGCCTTTTTCCAAGTTTCTGGAATAGTTATTCTATCTTGTTCGAAAAGTTCAACCCAGTTTTGCAGAATCATGTTATACAGGATGAAGGCTTTTATTTTTGTCTTAATTTCCTCAGATGGAGAATGGTTTTTAACGTTAACGAGTAATGATTGAAAATCTTGCAAATTGGGTGAAATGGATTTATTATTTATAAACCTTTGCAAAACTGTTAATGAGGCTAGAATATTCATATACGAGTTGTTGCAAACCAATTTAAATATTGAATGTAACCCAGGATATTTAGATTTTGTAATATTAGTTGACTGAATCAAATCATGAGTCCATTTAAAATCTGATATCATATATTGTATCAATTTAATATGTTTATCAAGGTTCTTAAACTTACTTGAATATGATAAAAACATATCTATCATTATCAATCTAGCCAATTTCTCATGTTTAAACTTTTTGACTGTCGTTTCCAAAAACTCTTCAATAGTGGGAAAATTTAGACCATTAACAGCCAGTGATATCATTAATGAATCGTAATATTTGGTACCATAAATGGAAAGAGGTGGTTGAACCATAGTTAAGGCATGAGACAAATGTTCCGGGAAAGAATAATCGTATCCATCCAACTGAAAATCATTTTGTTCTACAGTTTTGATTCCTTGACATCTTTTCAAAATTGTTTCAATCTTATTATCCATTAGACGGTAATTAAGTTCCAATAATGAATTTATATCATGAGATGTAAGAATATCTTTCTTACATTGGATTAGATATTTCAATAAAACATGAGATTCCTTCGAGTAACCATTCACCATTAAAGTCCTAAGAATATTGAGTAAAGTAGGTTGAACAATTGAATGAAAATCTTTTATAAACTTTTTAAATGATGCTTTCTTAATAGATTCTTCAATCTTGGATAACAATTTGACCATTTGTTTTGATTGATGGTAGAAATCTAATTCTGTTGTATCCTTCAAACCAGTATATAAATTGTTAGGAATCTTTGATTTTAAACAATCCAATGAGAGGGACACATAAACTACTGATCTTGTCTTAATAATCATTTGTAAACATCTATTCACATATTTGATATCAATTAGACTTGAACGAACCATTGTAAAATCTTGTAATAATTTAAGAGCAAATCTTGCTAAGTTAAATATCTGTTCTTCATTTTCATATATTGATAAGGATAAAGATTTCTTGTATAACATGAAACTTAATTCATTGGCAAATGAAGAAGGTAATTTCACATTTTTAGGAAGTTTAATTTCATTATTAAACTGATCTTCCCATTTAATATCTGATGTAGAGATCTTATGTAACAAAATGAAAAACATCTTATCATTATTAGTTCTTCGAAGGTATTGTAAACTTTTCAATACATTAGGCATTGATATTGGAATATAGGGCTCCTTGGAGTGCTTGTAAGGTTGTGATTTGATAGCATTAAATAATGTTACATCAGTTTGTGTTTTAACTTTTGGAATATTTGGAGGGATAATTAACTTCGAGTTGCTTGTATCACTTTTAAATAAAAATTTGGAAGCAATTTCACCAACATCAGTTTTTAAGTGGGTTGCGAATAATGATTTCTTCATATCATATCTATCGGGTTTGATATGTTGGTGTGGGGATGGGTTGGGTTAGTAAGTGTCTGATTTTCCCTATCTTTTAATTTTCGATCAGATTTAGAAAAAAAAAAAAATAAAATAGTGGAAACATATAAGGTAGAAAACAATGACATGAAATTAAGAAACCCACTATTTGAACAGTTTTATTCCATTGGTAACAAATTTATTATTTTGCGTATGTTTCACTTTCAATATTTTACTTGAGGATTGAATATTTGGAACTTTCCCTCTCCATTCTTTACTCTTATTTAATTTATTACTTTTCAAAGATTTATCTGTCTTAAGTAAAACTTTCCTTTCATAAATTTGATTAAGTTGATCAATATGCTTGGTGATCCAAGGATGATTAAAAGCACCAATACTATCTAACCTTTCATCCACATTAATAGTTAATAAAGCTTTAACGAAACCAACTGCATTTTGAGACACATTTTCCCAATGCCTTGTTGTAAAATTTAATTGACCCAATTTTGTATTCTTAATTATAGATTTTTCAGTACCATCACCATAAAATGGTGATATACCACTTAACATAATATGAGTAATTACACCCAGGGACCATAAATCACATTTTTGATCATAGCCTAATTTATCTTGACTCTGTGAATAATCTTGATAAAATTTCTTATTATTTGCTTTGAACCCAACCTCAGGAGCACAATATTCTGGTGTACCAACAATAGTATGCATTCTTTTCAAGTCCGGAGTTAAATGTTTGGCAATACCGAAATCTGCTAGGACAATTTTTGTACATGGTTCAGGGGAGTTTAGTAGAATATTATCTAATTTAAGATCTCTATGAACTATTCCTCTTCCATGTAAATACTTTAATGCATGAAGTATTTGGAATACAATTAATAAAGCTTCAAATTCTGGGATTGATGTGAGAGAGGATCCTTTAGCCAGATATGAAAATAAGTCCCCACCTGGGATCAAATCTTGGAAAATGTATAAATTACCATTCAAGTCAGTATGAGTCTTGTGAACTTTAATAATATTTGGATGTTTTAATGTCAAGAGAATTTTTGCTTCTTTATCAATTTTATTTGGTTTTACTTTAATAATCTTGACAGCATACTCTTGTGGTTTTAATTTGGTATCATTTTTTTTGTTGTAACATACAAGGACATGACCAAACGTACCATTACCTATTACCCTAGTGTCAATGTCCCAATTATCTATTCTGGATAAAATGTTTAAATTTTGATAAATGTTAATATCTCTCTGGGAGATAAAATTTTGTGCTACAAATTTGAAAAGTGGTTTATTTGTGTTTGTGGCAGTGTTCCAAATGTTAATAATATCATTATCCTTTAACAAATACGCCACATTTTTAATTAAAGCCTTCCCATTAATTTGAATACCATTCAAAGAAGTATCTTTAATATAGACCAAAGGCAAAGTGTTTTCATCGAATAGAGTGGGCCAGACCACACAGTGAACACTTGAAATGGCTGGGTCAGAAAGTGTAACCACTTGACATTCTTTCTTATGTCTGCCAATTTTAATTAAAGAATGTTTTCTTATTGCCAAATAATTATCTTGTAAATCTTCCTTGTTAATAATTTCCAGGTAGTTATCCAGTGTGGTGGCCTCATCCACAATGACTTCTAAGTACCCCAGTGTAGGTTCCATGGTTGTGTTGATTGTGTTTTGGTTCTGTGGTAGAAGTGTATATGTTTTTGATGAAGTAAAATAGCCGCCGAATGAAATATTGAATACGGGCTGCCGTGTGGGACGACCAGGGGAATAAGTATTATACATTACACATAGAGTGAAAGGGCACTACTGCAATATCCAACCGTTCTCACAAAGCCTGGCCTTGGTGGTGGT
The DNA here is from genome assembly GCA_003708905.3 of Monosporozyma siamensis. NCBI lineage: Eukaryota > Fungi > Ascomycota > Saccharomycetes > Saccharomycetales > Saccharomycetaceae > Monosporozyma > Monosporozyma siamensis. The sequence goes on from PPOL03000004.1 coordinate 248,650, forward strand.
GTAACATACTATATATATATATATATATATATATTCTGCAATAGGAAATAGGACAGTGTAATACATTTGACTCTCCTATATAACATACTAAGGATGCATATACACTCTACACACACTGTGTACACTCCTAATATGTAATACTATAGGTTTCCAAGCAGTATACGTATTCCATAATATCACTTCTGCACTATACCGTAATACATTCTTTACAATAAAGTGTTTCACACACCCACTACTCCACTTTATATATTACGTTTAGTATACTGCAGTACAGAGTCTGTGGTATAACATATTATCTGCTACACACTCTTAACGGTGTACAGCATATGTATGCCCCATATCTACTCTTCCCCAGCCATGCCACCACTTTACAGTAAATACTGCACTTTATATCCCACAGTCCACCGCACCACCTCGTAGGCCACGCCGTGTTCTGCACAACAAAACGGTGGTGTTCCCAAATCACGTGCCCGCAGCGTGCGGCTGTGCCCTGCCCGCCTTTCTTTTAGTAAGGACCGTCTTAAGATACGCAGTGAAAAATTTGTATTACAAGGGTTATTTGTACTCTGCCTCTTCAAACCCTGTAAATAGACATATATCACTATATAATCACACTCACAAACATTCAAAACACGCTATAACTACACCACAAACAATATACACAATGGAAAATCCTGAAACTCCCTTACATGCACAACCAAATGAACAATTAAATTTAGATAATGTTAATGAATTAGATGAAAAAGATATTGAAGATTTAGATTTAAATCCAGGGTTCGATGAAAGTTTACCCCCAAGTACTGTACCTTCAAACATACATTTGAATACTTTAACTACTACTTCTCCCACTTCCAATAAAAAAAAGAGGGTTTGGGAGGACCGAGATGATTCTTTTAATTTGGTCTCTTCTCCCATGTTCGATAATATTGACGATTTTAAACCAAAAATTAATGTAACCTCCCCATTCTCTTCTTCGTCTCTCCTACTTCAAACCAATAACTCCTCCACCACCACAAATAAGAGAGAACGGAAATTATCAATGTCTCAACAATCAAAATTCGTCTCGTATGTAGATCAAAGATTCATGGATATACAAAGAAAATTCGTACAATCTCGTGGATTGAATAAATCTAATGGGTATCAAAATTTAAATGACTTGTTGAAAGATATTAAATCCTTATTAGATTTTATTTGGTATTCTATTGATAATATTTCTAACACGGATTTTTTACTCTTACAACAACAAGATGATGTCGTGGATCCACCTATCTCCATTCTAGATCATCATACCCCGACTCGGGCACCTAAATCATTATCTGATTTCGGTCAAACTTCTTACATTATTAAAATCGCAGATGATGTAATGGATTATATCGAAAAATTCCACATTACATCCAATGACACCTCGACAATATCAAAAATATTTAAATTATTCTTTATATTGGATAAAATTTTCGTGAAATTAATCTCTGGTTCAAATAATAATTCAATAAAATTAAATAATACAGATATCGTCAGATTTGTTGGGATTGCAGAAAGATCAAGGGTAAGATTACCTTTATTTTTAGAACATTTAAATATTCATGGGTATCATTATGAATTATCTAAAATTTATGAATCAAGTTTAGATTTATGTGCTTGTTAAATTTGTACTCTTCTGCATTATTATTATTTATTCCTTATCTGCATACTGTATCATTATCGAATATATATATATATATTCATATATACAACATATATAAATAGTCAATAAGTTTTTTTCTTTCCATACAAAGAAGGTGCAACTGAATATATGAAAATACAGTACAACAAACACATCTATTCAAGATTATCTAATGGATTGGATATGTTAGGTTGGGGCGTTAATAATGGGACATGTGTATTACTATTGATTTGTTGTTGATATGAGAATTGTCGATGATATTGATGTGACGGTTGTGTTTGATGTATTTGTGCGTGTTGTATCTGTGCTTGTTGCTGTTGTTGTTGTTGTTGTTTTTGTATCTGTGTAGCGGTGGCAGATACACTCTTATACGAACTTAAATCTAATATCACTGTAACATCTTTAGTAATCTTAGCCAAAGAGGCTAAATTAGGTCTAATCTCATTCAACGAGGGTAAATCAGTCATCACTTCTTTAGTATTACCCAAAATTGATATAATAGATTTAAGAAATGCATTAATCTTTTCCCATGTCTTTAATTTCTCTACCGTTTGTAAATATTTTTCTGTTATTGTCGAGTCTGGAGATAACAACAATTTTAATCTTTCATTTAATGACTTGGATAATTCCATTGCTTGCCAACATGTATCAGTTAAATCTTTAATCTTAGAAGATAATGAATCAGTTAACACTTGTTGTCCATTCGTACTAGCTATGGCAATTTTAGAAATTTCACCAGTTAATTGATTATAAACAACACTAACCATTTTCACTACATTACTTAACATTTGATATAATTGAATATCAATATTTTGTTGTGCTTCATCAATTTTATTGTCTCCTGATTCCACCACATTTGTCTCCGCGTTTGTCTTGTTATTACTTGATTCGATGGTGCTGTTGTTGTTTGTAGGTAGAGCGACATCCTCTGAATGAGAATGGACATGTGTTTGTGTCATGGCAGGCTGTGAAGATAATAAACTTGGTGATCTAGTCACTCGAGGTTTATTATGATCAGCTCTAAGGTTGGGACTATGATTTATATCACTTATACTAATTGATGATACCGATGAACTACCTGATATAGTACTTGATCCACTTAATGGTGATTGTCCATACGGTACGCCACCCACAGAATGTGATGTTGACTCATTATTATTATTATTATTATTATTATTATTACAATTCGTTGTTACCGAACCATTCAGTATATTAGAAAATGACCGATTAGAATCAATGGAATATCCATGAAGTACTTTATTTTGTAATGTATTACTTCTAACTCTTGGTTTCTGTATAATATTTTCTATAGTGGTGCCTGTGCTGTTACTACCATTAATATCTGTCGAAGATGGTAATGCCGATAGACTACATGTCGATGCAATACCATTATTATTAATTGAAGTGTTGGAAAATAAACTTACTGAAGAATCATTCCTCTTTACAGTTTGTTTCCTTGTCAACACCGATACTGGTTTAACATGTTGTTGTGTTTGAACTTCTTGTTGTTGTAATTTTTGTTGCGCTTCTAAATCTGTAGTATTCGTAATGAAACACCACGCATTACAAATTTCATTATATGAACATAATAATGTCATATAAAATATTCTAATAAAACATAAATCATCTTCAGCGAAAAATGTGTTAAAATTTTTCCTTAAATTACCAATTAATTGTTTAAAAATGGTTAAAATGGTAATGCATAATTTTATCATTTCTTGATCATTAAAATTTTCTTCATTTTCTGCTTCTTCTAATAATTCTAATAAATTATCAATGTGAGATCTAACTGAATATAATAATGAGACAACATTAACAGCAACAGCTTTCTCTTTACAAAATGATGCTATTTTTCTAATTGCTTGTTGACATTCCGTAAAACTAAATAACAGTTTCCTACAGGAGACAACAATTTCTGCATGTGATGCTCGATGTGTTTCATTAACCATTGACTCCTCAGGTAAGATAGACAATCTTTTAAAATAATCGTTATATTTGGAATGGTTGTAAAGATCAGTGTTCCCATTCATCGGTGTTGGTGTCATATTATTGTTCGTTGTAGTGTTGGTATTTGGTTTATTATCTGTGTCACTTTCTTTCAATTTAGGATTCGGTATTATTGGGTTTTCGTTACTAGTAGGCGTTGATGTGTTTACATTAATAAATCCCATTCTCTTGGACACCTTCTTAGCTTTCGTATGTGGAAGATTACCATTGGCCATTATTGGCGAGTTAGCGAATTTTCTTAAGGCATAAAGCCATATTTCATCCTGTGGTATAGTATGAGCTTGTGGCATCGTGGATTGAACAATATCCACCTCTTCCTTTGGTATATGGTTCCCCTCTACATCCAATACAGATAAATTTTCTAATCTAGTGAATAACATTAAATCATTAATTGATTGTATTCGATTATTTTTCAGTGATAATATCTTTAAATTCTTATTCCATCGCCTCCATGGCGTTGGGTCATGTGGCAAAGTCCGTATCTTATTCTGTGACAAATCAAGAATCTCTAAATTGGGCAACTCATACAAAATTGATGGAATTTCTCTAAATTCATTACCATTTAAATCTAAATATCTTAATTTCTTTAAATTAACAAACCCATCAGGTAATGTAGATAATTGGTTCCGTCTTAATGATAATCTTTCCACATTACCTAATAATGTCAAAGAGGATTCAGATAATGTAGTTAATTGTAAATTGACTAATTTGACACTTATTGATCCACTTGATGTTTCTTTATTCAGTTCTTTTCGAATGATATCATTCACCGAAAGAGAGATGTTTTGATCCATCGTTACCTATGGGATAGCTAAGGTCAACTTATCGTGGAGGTTTCAGCGGCTGTTTCTGGTTGCCTCTGACACTTTTAGTAGTTTTAAAATCGGATTTCACCATTTTTGGCATAACCTCTAAATAAAAAAAAAAAATCACCAAAGAAAATAAAAACTGAAAAAATCACGTGCTTTACACTATAAAGCTAAATAATACGGATTTTATATGTATGGAATATTATATATTGATACAAATATATTTACATGGATTGGATGGTTGTGTTTCATGAGCTGTCATCTTTTAATAGATGCATTTCCTTGAATTTTGCAATATCATAAGGTTTCATCCTGAATTTGTTATGTTTACTGTTCAATATGGATTCTAAAACAGTTGTAATGGTTTCTTTCACTTCTGGAGATATCTTGTCCACATTAACTCTTTTCAAACGGGATATGACATGGTAGATGGTAGAATTTTGTAAAGTAATTGACCACTTGTTGGCAATATCCATATATTTTAAGAAAATATTGATATCATTCTTGTATTGTCGAGCACAATTTGTAATGAATGCATCCAACACCAATTTTATCTTTAATTTATCTTCTACATTGATCTTGTTGTAATCTTTTAGGTCAGATGTTATGGTAAGGATATAATCTTTAACCATAGAATCTGCAATTTGAATATCACCCGTACGTTTTTGAAACTCAGCTGCAATAAACATCTTTATTATTTGTGGATCTTTGTTTTGTTTCAATTGTTGGTATAATTTACGTAATGGATGGATTGTGGGGACTAAATTAATAAAACTTTCAATAATTAATTGCCTTGGTTGGGTGTGTTTTGTTAAGGGTTCGATGAAATTGAAATCATCTTTGTTTGGTGAGAAACGGTATTGAGATAATAATTCAATGGCAATGAAATCTGTATCCATGTTTTGATCAATTATTGGTTTGTACTTGTTGCAATTTTCCATAAATTGTTCGTGAGTGGAATCAGACAACAAGGCAATTTTTAATAATATCTCCTTTACTAAGATGGGATAATCTATTACCCCTTCCTTATCCAGTCTTTCCATTAACGCTGTATACCCGAGTTTCAACTTTTTATCCTTTAACAAACAAGCCAAATGACATTGTTTAACCATTGAATTATTCTTCACGTCAGGAGTCAATTCAAAATTCCATATATTATCCAATACAGTAAATTGTTGGCAATTAGTTAAAGCTAATAAGAGAAAACAATAAGATTCCATTGGAATGGAACCAGGAGAATATTCCATTTTAAAATATGTATTCCAAACGGCTTGAATCATTTGTTTCTTTGTTGTTTGGTTACCTAATTGTGCCACTATAAATAATAAATGATTATTTAATTTCAATTTATCATCTGGGTTAGTTATTCTATCTTTAAACATATCAAACACTTTCATTGCTAAGGGGGAAGAATCTAATATTAAGAATCTCTTAATGAGATTGATTAAGATATTAACATTTGGTTTAAAATCTTCAGAGACAATCTTTTCATAAATGTTATACATTGAAATTAATTCAGTAGGGTTCATTGAAGTGATTATACGATGGTTAAATTCATCACCATGGAGTTGTAGGTATTGTCTTGCAATAAGATTAAAATTTAACCATGTATAATCATTTATAGCAAACCTAGATAAATTAATCCTTTCATATACACTCACCAAATCGATCTTCTCGACGTTAAGGAAAGAAAGTAAATATTCTAAATCTGGTTTAAATTGTTCACCATTTAGAGATAAATATGCCAATATGGTAAATGATTGAATCCTGTCATGAATAAATTTAAATTGTTCTGGATGGAATGTAGGGAGTGTATCTAAATATTTGACCCATAAGTTTAAAACGTCATGATATTTATGATTTTGTAAATAGTGTTTAATTAAAATGAAGAAATGATTTGGTCTAGCTAAATGATGAATACAAAAATCATTTAATAATTGATATGGATCAACTTGAGCGTTTGAGTCAGTTAATGATTGGTTGAAAAATCTTGTTAACGTTGAATTTAAATATTTTGTATTGTTAAAGATGGATTTCCCATCACTTATCATTTGTGGATTGTTATATTTGGACTCAAAATCCAATATTAAATCATTAAATATTTTAAATGAATCAGTTAACGATGGTGATTGATCTAATTGTTTGGATAAGTTATTATTTAACTCTATTATACGAGTAAAATAACCATTTTTAGCTGTTGTATAAGGCTTATCTTTGATTGTATCAGTGAGATTATTTTGTCTTATCACAGAGGTATAAAAATTGGCAGAAAACGTGACAGAAGGGTTCCATTTCAGATATTTGACAAGCGAATATTTACTAGCGGTCAGCATGGCGGTGGTATGGTATCTTCTTGGGAGTTAAGTTGGTATTTAGTCAAGTAATGTATTGTCCCTTACACTTTAAAGGCTTTAAATTCCTCGAGAAAGCTGCAAAGAGGGGTCACGTGATATTTCCACGATTCCCCCATACTAGAACCTACCTGCTAGGACATTCCACTATCGAGCCCTGGTACAAGTGATGTGGATCCACCACTGCAACTGTCTTACGCTGTAGCAATGATATCGGAGGAAAGAGCAGCATAGTGGTGTTATTATTACGAGAACAAATGTAAGATACCCAAGACAGCAACCTACGTAGTGCACTGGAAGTTTCCCCAGGGAGAAGGGGGATATTAGAGGTTTATTAAATCGCTCAGAGAATTGTAAGAGGATATAAATAGGTAATAATAGTTGTTACCTCTTTGGTCCTGGGTTACCGCATTGGGCAAAGATACTCAACACGGTAAGTGACCAGATTTTCCATTGCCGTTACAGCAGTTGTTGTTACCAGTTCTCAAGCAGACAATGTCTGTTGTTGCTATTGCCATTACTGCCATTATTGCAGTGCCAGGTTGGGTATTGTCTGTCTCGAACAGTGTGGAAAATTTTTTCTATGGGCAGAAATTTCACTGTGATGTTTTTTAATAGGGTTGGTCTTTTCTTTTTATGTGGTGAGATCTTGATCTGGCTGTGATGAGGTGGTGGTGATGTGTTTCTGATCTGTATATATAGTGGTCGTGGTAGTGTGATCTTCTCTTCTTGTTGTGCAGTCTTGTTTGGTTTGGAGTAATACATATACACTCGCACACACTCACTCAAGCATCTATACCCATTTTTATTTCATTTCATTTCATTTTATTTTATTCTTATATTGATCCATCACCTTTCCCTCCCCCTACCCTCCCTCTGCATTTTTAAATCATTACAGATTCCTATTATTGGAACTCTATTAGCATCTGTCATAAGTCCCTCTGTGTGTGGTTTCACTTATACTACTATTCTTTTTATTTTACATTTTTATTTATACCTTAACGATTGCATACCCCCCTCCCCCCATCTGCATATTTATTTTATTTATTTTTGCATGTTACTTTAACACATATATATATTTCCCCCTCAATGTCTTTACCGAATTTATCTAAGTTAGCAATGAAAAGATATGAAATTAGTTCAATTAAATCATCAAATCAAAATTTAATTAATCATGAACTATCCATCCATCAAAATTCCATAATTGAATATCTACCATTATACTCTTCTATCTCCGTGAATAACAATTCCCCCTGTCGATTACATTTACAAAATTTTATTAATCAACCTGATATAAATGTGCAATTAAGATATCGTATGATAGATACATTAATTTCATCCCATTTATCGTTAAAATTATCCACCCCAACTTTATTTCAATCCATTTCAATAATGGATAGAATATCATGTAATTATATCGTAAAGGATTATAATTATAAATTGATCGGTGTGGTAGCATTATGGATCTCTTCCAAATTTTATGACTTGAAAAGGCGTGTACCAAATTTGAACCAATTGTGTCAATTGACACAATATAGATATGAAAAGGATGAATTTATTTCTATGGAAATGATCCTTTTGAATAATTTAGATTGGAATATTGATTCTGAAATTACGTTAGATACACGTATTGATTCAATTTTATTTCCTTGGTTGATACAATTAGGTAATGATATTAATAATTTGAAAATTTGGATGCTTATTGTCGGTGAATTATGTATGTTTGATATTAATTTATCTATGCAATTTACCACACAAGAATTAACTGAATGTATATTCCAATTTGCATTAAATATTAATGAGTTTCATACACATGAAGATACGAAGATGATAAAAACTAACTACGAACCCAATCTTTATAACAAGATTGTAAACCAGTTATATTCATTTAAGGGTGATTTCCCATATAGTATCAAGATAAAATATGGTAAAAACATATTATTCACATACTTACAAGAATATTTAAATGACATGAACCCAACTCACCAAGATTACAACATCACCACCCCACATCCACTACCCATGAGACCACAACCTACCTATCCATTACCAATGACACCCACTACACCAAACCATCTTGTGTCAACAACCTCACAGAAGAAGAAAACAATTTGTGACGCAGAAATTTCTGACACCGATGTCACAAAAAAACGCCCGCGTATATAAAAAAAAAAAAAGTTATATATAGAGAAATACATACGTAGTGCGGTGCACGGACCTTCTAAAACAGTCCTCCGAATTTCCTTCAATTTTTTTTCCTTCCGGCCGGTTTCCCTTTTGGGAAGCGTGCCTCCTCAACAGACGGAAATTCCTGCCCGCGGAGTTCCGGTGGGAGAAAACAACAGAAAATCAAAACAAACCCACGCAACTTTTTCAACCGACGCAAAAAAAAATATTTCAATTTTCTCCAAAAGTCTGGAGTTTTGCATTTTTCAATTTTGCGAATTTCCCTCTTTATTTTGTATGGGAAGTTTTAATTTATCATTCAATTTATAAGTATTTATTATTAATTAGTGATGTTACGTTATTGTATATTTGATTAAATTAGTCCGTTCTTTCCATTTATGATATTACTATTAGTCGTTTCTTTAATCACTTTGCCCACCCTTCACTTCTTGTTCTTTCTTGCTTTCTTTTCTTTCATTTTTCATGATTAATGAATTTTTCGGAGTTTTTCAACTTGATAACAATAAGTGAATAATAATAGTTTTATTATTATTATTTTATTAAAAAGAATCAGTGACGGTTTTTCTCCTTTTCTTTGGACCCTTAATATCCAACTGTTTACATTTGTTTTTTTTATCAAAACATTGTATTATTATTATTACATTAAAGGATACCTCTTTTTTTTTATCCATTCAATATTTACATTAATTTGTTAAATATTTTCATTCGCTTTGCTTCAAAATGGCTTTAACTAATTCAAGACCATTAAATTTATTAAATAATGGGGAAAATGATATTTTACATAATTCAAATTCACCAATTTTCCAATTTAATATGAATAATTCATTAGATTCACATGATTTAACTACTACAAATAATATTTTACCTGGATCAGATATTGTCGATATTAACGACATTAATCCACCAATGGGGGATAATACATTAAATGATATTATGACTCCAACTAATACCACTGCACAAACAACACCAAATTCAACTCCATCTGGTCCATCTAAAAATTCTTTATCTTTACCAACAACAACAAATATTAAGAAGACAAATAATAATAGTAGTAGTACAAACTTAAATAATCCTATTGTGGAAATTTCAAAATTGATACCTGTCACAGGTGAAAGACCAAGACCATTAGAAACTGCATCACAATTAGATGATAATGTACTTTATGCGGTTTTTATAATATTATATGAATTAGATCCAAATCAAAATGGTATGACAGTAAAACAATTATGTGATTATTTACTTGTTAGACATCCAGAAATGTCAAATTTATCAACAAAATTATCAAATTTAGTCTCTGCTAAATTAAATGCTTATGTAAAAAAAATTGAAAAGGGTGAAAAGACTTTAACTTATGCTATTTCAAGAGAATGGTCTGTTGCCTCTCCAAGAAGAATGTTATATATTTATAGAGGTGTATTGGCACCTGATTATAAAGAAAAGGCACATTTAGTAGCTAATCAATTGAAAAAACAAATGGTAGCTAATGTAATAACTACACCAAGTTCTACCAATAATAGTAAAATTAATAGTTTAAATGGTTCATCAAATAATCTTTCCACAAATGTTAATTTAGCTAATCTTGATAATAAACAACTAAATGGTTTAAATTTTACATTAACTCCAGAATTTAATATTCCATATTCATCATCTCCTGTTTCTGCCACTTTAAATGGTAGTCCATCAAATAATAATAATCAACAACAACAACAAAATAATAATACCCCTCTAATTAATAATATCCCTAACTCTAATGACATTATGAAATCAACAAAGAAAAATGGTTCTCAAACAAATTTAAAGAAGAGAGCTAATAATGATACTGTATCATCATCATCTACTAATAACAGTAAGAAAATAACGAAAAATAATGAGAATAGTAGTAGTACAGATTCAGTAAAACAATCAAATAAGAAACAAAAGACTTCTTCAAATATCGGTGAGTCAAGTAATTCAAATAGTACACTTTCTTTAAATCATATGACTTCTTCAAATAACAACACTCAAGTTACCTCGAGTAACAGTAATAATGATAATAATTATGTTACTGCCGTTGCAGCAGCACCAAGAATATCAAAATATTTACCAAGAAGTAATTTCTCAACACCAAATAATTCTTCTACCAATATCCACCAATTATTAACTTCACAAACACCAATATTAAATTCAAGAAGTCAAAGTAAAGCAAATGTAAAGACTACATCACTCACAGAGAATGAAGAAGATCAAGTACATGATAATAAATATTGGATTAAGATTGTTAGAGAAGGGTTCTTGACAAGGGACATTGATAGACCAGAATCGATCTCAATTGATGATTTGGATAGTATGTTTTAATTATTATAATAATAATATATTGTATAAACATATATTTTCTGTTTAATTTTAATGTTTAATGGGACGTTTTATTTATTTTATTTTGAAGTTCGGAGTTTGTTTTTTTAAGTTCAAATGGAAGGGCTGTTGCAAAGAGAACTTCATCTCGAAACATCAAGAGACAGAGGAAAGTAGGGCTTTTAGCGATGTCAATGGTTGTGAAAAGGGGGGTTCATAACATCCCCAGAATTGTAGATTTAGTTGATGTTTGTATTGTCGGTGGTGGACCCGCTGGTTTAGCCACCGCGATAAGGTTTAAACAATTGGATAAAGAACAAAAATATAGAGTGGTAGTGGTAGAGAAGAGTGCCGATTTTGGTAATCATATTGTGTCAGGGTGTGTAGTGGATCCCAAAGCAATAAGGGAATTGTTCCCCGGGGATCATTTACCCTGTATGGATCTTTTAACTCCCGTGACGAAGGATGATTTTAAATTCTTGATTAATAAGAATTGGTCCTTGCCTGTACCTATCCCCAAGGATATACAAAACCGGGGGAAGAATTTTATTTGTTCATTGAGTCAATTGACTAAATGGTTAAGTGAACAGGCTGAATCTTTAGGGGTAGAATTGTATCCTGGCGTGGCAGTTTCTGACATTATCTTTGATAAGACGAATAAATCTGTATTGGGGGTCGCGACAAAGGATCTTGGGTTGGATAAAGAGGGTCAACCAAGGGAAGAAAGGTTTGAAAGGGGGTTACAATTCCATGCAAGACAAACTGTGTTTTCGGAGGGTTGTCGTGGTTCTCTTTCCAAACAATTGATCAATCATTTTAAATTGTACCAAGAGGGTACAAAGGTGCAAGGTCAAACTTATGGTTTAGGTATTAAAGAAGTTTGGAAAATGGACCCAGCAAGGTTTAAATTGGGGTTTGCATCTCATACTATGGGGTATCCATTAAGTTATAACACATATGGTGGTGGATTTCAATATCATTTTGGTGATAATTTAGTCACTGTGGGATTAATTATTGGTTTAGATTATAAGAATCCATATTTATCACCATATAAAGAATTTCAAAAGATGAAACATCATCCATATTACTCCGAGGTATTAAAGGGTGGGAAATGTGTTGGATATGCAGCTCGTTCAATTAATGAAGGTGGATTACAAAGTGTTCCAACTAAGATGACATTTCCTGGTGGAATAATTGTGGGTGATTCTATTGGATATGTTAATGTACCAAAGATTAAGGGCAGTCATACTTCAATGAAGAGTGGGATGATTGCTGGGGAAGAGATATTTACCACTCTACAAGAGAATAATTATGATCCCATGGAATCGTTAATACCTGAAGAAATTGAATTAGATTCTACTAACATCCATGACTTCTTAAATGAAAAGGACAAGGTCAAGGCACCACTACAATTAACTCAATATGAGGATAAAGTCAAAAATTCTTGGATTTGGGATGAATTGTATAAAGTTCGTAATATAAGACCATCATTTAATAGTCAAATTGGAGTATATGGTGGTATGATTTATTCTGGATTAGATACAATATTTCTTAAAGGTAGAGTTCCATGGACTTTCTCACATCATACTAAAGAGGGTAAATATGTAACTGATGCTAATATTACTGAACCTGCTTCCAAATATAAGAAAATTGAATATCCTAAACCAGATAATATTATATCCTTTGATATAATGACTTCATTATCTCGTACTGGTACAAATCACGACCATGAAGAACAATGTCATTTACGTATTGGTGAAGATCAAAACTTGTCAAGACATAGCGAAAAGGCATGGCCTAAATGGAAAGGTATAGAGGAAAGATATTGTCCCGCGGGTGTTTATGAATATTCCGCCACCGGTGAATTTAAGATTCATTCACAAAATTGTATTCATTGTAAAGCTTGTGATATTAAGGATCCCACAGGTGATACCAAATGGGTAACACCAGAAGGTGGTGATGGACCTAAATATTCATGTACATAATTTTTTTTTAAAAATTTTTATACTCAATATATACTTTTATTTATTCCTTCTTTGCAAACAAAGTTCTCTGTGCCCTATATAAAATTTTATCACACACGGTACCAACGGCTAAGACACCACCAATACTGGTAATACAATTTAATAAAAATCCAGACCATGAAATTTTATGTTGTTCTCTTTGAATAACTTTTAATGGTGACATTTCAATATTGAAATATAAACCGGGAGTACCACCACGTTGATGTGTTATAGTTGGATCCTGTGAATCTGTACCACCTGCGACAGGTTTAGCGTGGAATGATGATGAAAATTGAGCAGTTTCAATAATCTTATTGACAATCTTAGAGGTTAATCTTAAATATTCATATCTTGTAGAGACAATTTTAATAAAATAATTAAATTGATAATTATGTGAATTATAATCTGGTGAAACTTGAGCACCATCTAATGGTGAGGTGGATACTGACATCAAATTATGTTTTTCATTTTGAATTAAAGCTTTATGATTTTGATCAATACGTGGACCAAATGACAAATGATGTATAATGTGATTAAAATTTAAATTCAAATTATCTAATTGATCATATAATGAAGTATCATGGAAATGTCCTCTCATATTTTGGAATGCTGTCCCTGGAGCGAAATGAATATTACCATCAATCCTTTCCAATTGAGCACCACCTTTCAATCTACAACCTTCGGTAAGATGTTCATTTATGGATCGAACATACCCTTCTCTTTCACATTGTTCAATGTTTTTCCCATCAAAGAAAGCCCATCCGACTTGACGATATGCATCCTGGACATCATGACAAGTTTGACAACAAACCCAATCTTTTGGGTCATCAATATTTTCATTAATGGATTGATCACGAGCTCCATAACAAGAACCACAATATTTTGATTTATCTTGAATTTCACTAGTGACGACATGATCCCCCAACTTAGATTCAAATGTCCCCAATTCTTTACCCATATCACTTATTCTAGTCTTCACAAACCCAGACTCTTTGAAGTGATCATCTAATAATAGTGCAGTACCCATATCATCCATAATATCAAAATTTAATAAATCACAAGGCATGTTAGGGAATGTTATATCGATGTTAAAATCTAATGGTAAATTTCTTTCCCGGTCAATGACTAATTCAGGTCTTGTCACTATAGAATTGAATTGAATCCATTCATTTATTAATAATAGGAATGTAATCACTAGACATGAAATTGTCACCATGGCACCTGATCTTGTTCTAATTCTCACGTCATCCTGGGCTCTGGAGAAAGCATCCAAGGAGGTTAATTTCGATCTTGTAAGTAACGGCATGGCTCGTGGTGGTGGTGGTGGTGGGGTTTCTGGACCGTGCTTTAGCAGCAGTTTTGGTGATGTTGTCTGTTGGTGGTGAACAAAAAAAATTGTTTCTAGAAGGAGATGAAAAAAAAAAGTTAGGCAGAGAAGGCTGGAAGGACAGTAGGCAGGTAGAAGATTCAGCCTGAGAAGGTCTCCTGTTGCAAGAATCTGATCAATGCAGCAGAATTGGTTTGAATCAAAGGATGTCCCGCGACAAATTTGATCCATTGCTCCAAATCTCTACGTCTTTGTTCAATAACTTGTGGATCAAATCGATTTTGCCATAATAATTTACCTGGTAAACTGGGGACTCTGACCTTAGCCAATCTGTCAGTTAATTGCACTTCTCTTTGTAAGCAACGCCTTAATAATTCGAAATCTGAATATCTACGACGTACATGACTTATTCTTCTTGGAAATTGTGGTAAATTAGTTCGAGTGACAATCTCATAGTCTGTAAACTTGGCGCCCTTGTGAGGTTCATGAGGTTCATGTATGTGAGGATTCACTATTTCTACCTCGATAAAGGCTTCAATTTCGTTGTAACTGGCACGAACAGGTGGTTTCTCCTTGGCAGGAGTGACAGGATCCTTAGTGTTCTTGTTCTTTGGCGTGGATCCGCCGGGCAACTCGGAAAGAGATTCCTTGGCGACGGTGCTGAACGACTGGAAGGGCTTCATTTGTTGACTGTGTTTAGTTGTTGGGTTGTGTTGGTTGGCTGTGTCTTGGCGGTTTAAAACAAGTTCTGTTTGAATTAAAGTGCATTTTTAAAGGAATTGACACTTTAATGAACCTTGCAACAGCAGTAAAGACACACAGAACACAGCACAAACAGGTAGGAATAATGGAGCCATCCGATGGAAATGTGAACCAGACACAGCCGGTGTTGGAACCAGCGATGCTTTTAGCCCTGGTGGAGGCAGAACAGCAACAGCAGCAGCAGCAGCAAGGAGCAGGAAGAGGAGGGTCCCAGGGAGACACCGAACAGCAAGAGGAACAAGAACAGCCCTTCGAGTTGCCCGAGGAGGATTACGATGTGTTTAGAAACGTCGGACAAGGGTTGACGGGTCATTACAGAGAGATTATGATGCAGTATTGGCAAGAATTGGTTAACGAGGTCGAGGCAATCAATGAGCCCGGGACAGGCCATGAAGAAGACTTTAGATCCCACTCTTTACCCTTTGCTCGAATCCGCAAAGTGATGAAGACAGATGAAGAGGTGAGGATGATCAGTGCAGAAGCACCAGTGATCTTTGCCAAAGCGTGTGAAATATTCATCACAGAGGTCACAATGAGGGCCTGGTGTGCCAGTGAAGCCCACAAACGCCGGACTTTGCAACGTGGCGACATTGCAGAGGCTTTGAAACAAAGTGACATGTTTGATTTCCTCATCGATGTGGTCCCCAGACAGTAAGACACAGGGGTCTCTGCCTAGCTTCCGCTGCTCTGCCTAACTTTTAAACAGAGTTCCTTCTGAAAAAGCCATTTTTGAAAAATTTTAACAGCCAAAATTTAACTTTCACACTGGAAATGTTCCCATCCAGCACCATCCCACCACCAAAAGCAACCCTCTGCATCCACTATACTGCAATGCATGGGAATCCTTCAAGAACATCCCCAATTAATATGTTAAACAGCACGAATAATAGTGCGGGACCAAATAATTATCGACCACAATCACCTTTTACAAGATCTGCACATCCTGGTGCTGTATTAATGTCACCACAATCTGCTACAAGGTCTCCACCATCATCTTTACCACAATCACAAAATGCTAACATGTTTTTATCAACAAATAATCTCGTGAATAATAGTACTACTGCCATTAATACTACAAATAATCCAGGTTCAATACTTTCATTCGATGATATGTTAGATAGAGCCTCTTATGCATCGGGGAATATACCCACTATACAACAGCCAATCCCGTTATCTTCTACATCTACATCTCCATCCCCCGTATCAAATATAGATATATTTCAAAATAAAATGATATCCAATAACAATAATAATAATAATAATAATAATACTCTCACTGGACAAACACTCCTGTCCCCAAGAGTACAATCACCACTTTTACAAGAATATATTAATCCCTTAATGGAATCCCAACAAAATCAATTCTTAGACG
This sequence comes from Monosporozyma siamensis, assembly GCA_003708905.3. Lineage (NCBI taxonomy): Eukaryota > Fungi > Ascomycota > Saccharomycetes > Saccharomycetales > Saccharomycetaceae > Monosporozyma > Monosporozyma siamensis. The sequence goes on from PPOL03000004.1 coordinate 265,462, forward strand.
TTCCAACAACAATCAATATTCAAAATAATAATAATAATAATAATAATCCCGGGAATGGATTTAGTCAAGATGTATCTCGTGTACATCATTGGATACAAAATTTATCTATACAACAACAAACTATTGTCATGGATAATATCTTGTCTGTATTAGGTGATAATGTATTATCTTATACAAGATCAAGAATAGATACAATGTTAACACCAAATCATCATCGTACAATGGAAGATCAATATAATAATTCTGAATCATTAAATTTGGATTCTTTATTAATTAGTGGCAACAAACAAAATTCTCGTGTAAATAATAATAATAACAATTCAACGTATCATCCATGGTCTCCACAACCAGTATCAAGAAAACAACCAATATTTGATATGGAAAGACCAAAATCTGTAGATCCTGTAATGATGATGATGAGGCGGAATTTTCAACAATCACAAGATAAATCTAAGAATAATAATGCAAATGTATCAGTGACGAGTAATAATAATTCTATGACTGCTGAAAATTTAACTGATCCAATATTATTAAAAAACATTCCTGCATGGTTAAAATCATTAAGATTACATAAATATTCAAATTGTTTAAGTGATTTACCATGGCAAGAATTAATTTATTTAAATGATCAAGAATTAGAAATTAAAGGTGTTAGTGCCCTAGGAGCAAGAAGAAAATTATTAAAAGCATTTAATATTGTGAAAGATTGTAAAGAAAATAATTTAATTAATAAAACTGCATATTAGCTATGTGATTAGATTTTTTATTATTGAATTGTAAACATACTTTGATGTATATATATATATATAGATGTATGTATGTATGTATTTGATAAGAAAAAAATATTTAAAGGGCTAGAAATGATATGCTAGTAGCTACGCTTATTCACTCGGTCTTAGATAACCAATATTCTTTATTAGAATTAATATTATCGATAAGGAATTTCAAATCAGGAAATTGAATAGATAATTTATTAAAGAATTCAAATGCAAATGTATCAATGAAAAATAATTGCCCTTTGGGGATCATTGGATAATTTTTCAATAAGATTGATAATTGGAATGGTTCTTTTACAATATTATCATTTAATTCAATTTCAAAACTCATATCATCATCATTATCACTATTTTGATCAATTATAATTAATTTATTAATCTCCTCGGAGGTTAATGGATCACAAGAAAATTTATGTTCATGTGATTGATTATAAGCTTGTAAATTAGCACAATCTTTAAATTCTAAAGTAATTAAATATGCCCATTTAGCCGAGACATTTAATGGTCTTGTTACATTCGATATATCTGCAGCTTTAATAATAAAAGATATTATTTCCATCATGGTTATTTCGGATCTTGTCTTATCAGTTAACACTTGAACATAATTGTTATGGAAACTCATATCTGTAGCTAAGATAGCATTCTTAATGATACATTCATCATCTAATACATTATCAAGTTTATTTTTCACTAGAACAGTAATTGATAAATCTAATACTTGTGGCCAAATGGTTCTTATAATTTCATGAAACATTTGGAAATGGAAATTTTCTAAGATAGATGTCTTGTTGAACAATTTAGATAAATCACATTCATCCCAAAATAATGAATTGTTTGTCCCCGGGTGACCAATATCATGACCAATGGCAGCAAGACATAATAATAAAGTTAATTCATAATTTCCAGGTAATAAAATTTGACAAAGATTCCATGTAGCTTGCATAACATCAATGGCATGTTTAAAATTATGAAATCTGTTGATTTGATGATATGATGATTCTAAAGTGAACAATAATAATAATAAATGATTCTCCGATATTTGCAAATGAGCCTTTTCAGCCAAATTAGATAAAAGATAATAACCACCAATTATTAATTGTCTTGTAGTCAAGTTTAATGCAGAAAAATTCCAATTATTGAAAAGTTGTAAATAATAATCTTGATCACCAAACCCATGAGGTAAAGATTCTAATGCATTATCATAATCGAGCAAAATCTTATCAAATTGAATATCATTAATTATCTTCGGTATAGTACTATTTGCATCTTTATTTGCCCTATGAGCATTAGTTAAATGGTTTAACATAGTATAAAGATTATATTGACAACTATCAGATTGTTGACAATCTTCATTAACTTTGATATCAGCTTCATGATGATGATGATGCATCCAATGATTCATACGTCTAACTCTTAATTTACATAATTTTTGTTCCATATTAATTGAATCAATCACTTGAGTCCAATGTTTCACAGAATCCATTAATGTCACAAATCTTAAATTAAAAGTGGGGACAAATCTATCACGTAAAGAGACTAATTGCCGTATTTCAAATTCTTGTGTACCTAAGATAACTAAAGAAACACCAGTTTCATAATTCCATCTGTTTGGTAAAGTCTGAATTCTGTCATGATAAAGTCTTTGGAACAAATGATGTAAGTCTGGAACTTTCACGACACGTTGGAACTGAGTCTTAATAGACTCATAATCGTGCTGAGCAGATATGACTGATTGCTTATCACAACTGACTAAGAATAAAGTGGACATAATGTTTCAAAAGAAGCTAAAAAAACCAAAAAAAAAGCAGTATAAATAGTGTATGTTGTTTTCTTGCCCTATTAACAACAGTATAACCTTCCAAATAGCCTTTCAAAGCCTTGAGATCTGTGAATTCCTGCTGTCAAAAGTGGTTCCAAATGTTGCAAGTTTTCTCGAATTTTTTGTGTTTTTGAAAAAAAAATTTGAATTTTTCACCAAAAGTTTCCTCGAAGAAAAAAATTTGAAGCTTTTTGAAGGAAACTTTGAAGGCCAGAAGGAACTTTGAAGGAACTTTGAAGGAAGGCTGCCTGGAAGTCCAGATGGGAAGGTGTAATGTACGTAGAGTTGATTGCAGTATTAAATTATATAAAAAAAAGTTTCTATGTAACAGGGGGAAGAAGAGAAATCAAACACGCTCTTTTCTTTCTTCAATGACTTCTTCTTTGATCTCTTCGACAACAGTGTAATCATCGTTTTCATCACCGGCAACGTTTAATGGAACCAATGCACCAGTCTTGCCCACGGTCTCGTTGAATTGGGTTTCCAATTGTTGGACACTGGCATGTCTATAAGAAGTCCATTCAGCCAACATTTCACGTTGTCTTAAGATTAAATCTCTCATGGCAGTATCAGCTTCCATAGCATCTTGTTCAGCAAATTGAACAGACCATTCTTTCAAGTTCTTCTTAACCTTCTTCTTTTCAGCATGGGTTAATAATGATTTGGGTCTTGGTCTCCATGCAAAATTTCTTAAATTAGGAATGGCTTCTTCTCTTAATAATTGACCTGCCACATTAAACATCTTATAACCGTGATCCACTTTATGTTTTAGCGCAGAGGACCAAACAACAACAAATCTACCAGATGGATCCCAACAGATATCGGTAACACCACCACATGGAGGTTGAGCAATATCCTTTAAACGTGCTTCCACAGGGACCTTAACGTTGGAATCATTAATAACCTTTTCACCATTGAAATCAAGATCAAAGAATTCTAGTTCTGCCTTTCTTAAATTTGGTTTCACTAATGTAGCAATAACAACAAATCTACCAGCTGGTGACCATGAAATAGTGTTTGAGAATTTCTTAGTAAATTCTTTAACACTAACCCATCTCTTAACAATAGCATCTTGTTGTTGAGATTTGTTACCCTTTGGCTTATCAATCTTCTCAGGGGCCCAGAATTGAACAATACTTCTTGGCATGGCAATGTTGTTATTATCATCATCATTAGTTTCATCCAATGCAATAGTAATAAATCTCTTACCGTGAGGTTCCCATTTAATATCAACAACACGATGTTTTAATTCAATCTTTTCGACAGGAACATCTTTCTCATTAATTTTACAAATTTCCAAATTAGAGAAGAATGTCTTCTTTGACTTGGTATGACGTTCAACATTGAAACAAAGATATTCTGAATCATTTTGCCAATTTAATGTAACGTTAGAAACTTGCACCAAATTAACTGTCTTAATGACACGACCATTATTTCTACCAACATCAACAATGGTGGCCTTACATGACATATTATTTGTTTCAGGAGTCCAATAAGCTAGTAAGACACTTGGATCAGGTTTATTTGATCTAATTGGTAATAATTGAACTTCAGTTGGAGCAAATTCAAAATCTCTAATACCAGAAACTTTCAAAGTCTTAGATTCCATTGGAGCAAAATTCTTTGAACCATCATGAACAACAAGAGTTTCACCAACTAATCTAGCACAATATTGATCATTATATGACCATTTGATTAATGGCCAATGTAATAATTCAGTCTTAATGACTGGGAATGTAGTGACTAATAACCCAGTGGTAATATCCCAAATACATAGTTGATGACCTTCATTCTTAATAGTGAATGGAGAGTCAACATTATCGTCATTGACTACAATTGGATCAGTAGAGAAAGTGACTAAGTATTTTTCATTTGGTGAAACACTTGAAGTTCTTACATTTGGATGATAAAATCTTCTTAATTGATCGAAATGTGGACCACCCCATGCAGTAACACCTTGTGGATGATATGAAAACATATAAGTACCCTTTGGAGAGAATCTAACATAATTGTTTGACCAATTAGTTCTTGATTCAACAACTTCTTCATCGGTGACTTCATCTTTCTTGTCATTATTCCAAAAGACAGTAGTCAATTTTTCATTTTGGATCACGTATTGATCACGAACATTTTCATCTAATAACCAAGATTTAATTTCACCAGAGGAGACAAATGGTGGTAATTCAGGTTCTTTGAATTCTTTTTCTTCAGCAGAAGAATTGTTAAATCTTTCCACATCTTGCATGGTATAAATGAAAAGACGATGTTTTAAATCTAATCTCTTGGTATGGTAAGCTTTAATAATCTTCAAAGCATCAGTATTAGATTCACATTGAACAAAAAGGAAACCTTTAGTCTTTTTGGAATCTTGGTCAATTGGGAATTCCATGTTAACGACTTTAGTAACTTTAGAGAAAAGACCAGTTAAAGCCTTGGTCAATAATGGAACTTTAGCTTCTGGGATCACTGGAGCACCAGTAACGACAACATAATGATCGAAATGAATGAAACTGTCAATGTCATCGTTGGCGGAAGATGAGGCAGCAATGCCGTATTCTTCTTCTAAATCGGTGAAATCGATGTCGTCAACGGGGATGTCTTCCAACTTGATGTCTTCAAAGGCGTCAGTACTCATTTTGTGGGCTGCTAACTGCTTCTTTTGCTGGTTCAATGGGTGTTGAAAGTGGTTTGGAATGGTGATTTCTTTCTGTTTTTGAACGGTTTTTTCATTTTGCAGTGAAAAAAATTTTCATTTTACCCGGTTTTTTATAGAAACAGCATTTCACACTGTAAATAATACTTTATAGCATGGTTTAACATAACAAACTACGGTTGTTCAGGCCACTGGAGCTGCTCAAGCCGTGGGTGGAACCTCCGTCGATTGTTCAGGCAACCGTGGTTTCTTAGAGTACATACATTGGCATATCTAACCACAGATATGGGTCTGAGAAAAATCTGAACATTTTACATCATTCCATAGTCGTCATGTTCCATCAAAGAATGTTGTTTAAAAGTGTATCATTGGTTAACCGTGGACCTACTGCATTGCTGGTTTTATGTAGAACTCTGTCTTTCGAGAGCAGTAGTAGGAGGGCCCTTAAAATGGCAATCCTTGCGTAGCACCATTGGTTTCAGCTTTTCGACATTAATGACCCTATGGGACTTCTTTACCGAAGGCAGATCTAAGTCATAAGTATTGGAATTAATGACCTTAACAACCTTAAAGGGACCGACATAAAATTGGTTGCAGTTTAATGTAAGCACCACGTTTGAAGTAAGCATCTCGATGATCCAAAACAAAATCACCAACGTTAAATGTAACTTCCTTCCTCCCCTTATTGTGGGCTAATTCCATGTTAACTTGGTTCTCTAAAAGGAAATCCTTTGTACGGAGAGTAATAGCTTTAAGGTGTGTAGCGAAATCGAGAGTAGGAGTATGACGAGAAGTAGCAATTTGATCAGTAATTGGAACGGGTTCATTTGGAATATAACCTAGATCGACTTTAAAAGGAACATCATGAGTGACATGATTGGGAGTTGAGTTATAAACGAACTCAATCTGTGGTAGACATCGATCCCAAGTGCTATTGATTATTACCAGTATACGTACGTGATAACCGATTAGGCACCTAGATCACTCTTTCCGTCTGGCCATCTGTCTGAGGGTGAAAAGCAGAAGATATCCGAAGCTTAATGTTTAACCTGTTAGCCATCTCTTGATACTCATTTGATGTAAAACATGAGTTCCAATCAGAGATAATAGAACGAGGGAAACTATGATAAGTGAAAACGTACCAGAATAGTGAGTTAATGACAGATTTAGTACCAAACGGATAACTACCAGCAGTAAGATGTGTTCGTTTCGAGAAAAATCCATGCTAATATCATACCAGCGACTTTCCGAAATATCAGTTGGCATCAGAAGTCCCTGACTATTGGGGTGATGAGACTTCACCAGTTGACATTGCAGACACGAGGCAACATGCTCATTAACCGAATGAGATAAACAAGGCCAGTAGTACCGACTAGAGACCTTAGCGAAAGTAGCAGAAACACCAAAATGACCACCATAAATACCATGGTTGTGGTAAATATTTAAAACATCATTGCAGTGGTCTATCGGAAGAATATAACGTTCTTCGAAATAACGTCTACCATCTTCAAAGGCGGAGTCCAAACTGAATTAATTGTTATGTGAAATTAAAACAGATCAAAGCAACAGTATCAATGTTAATAGCAGCAATGGTAAAACCAACAAGAGAAATAGTATCAGCAACCGAATTTTTTGGATCAGGCAAGTACTCCAGTTCAAAGTCAAACTCAGCAAGTTCATTTAACTGACCTTTTACTCGATGAGAGGACTCATTATTATTCTTAGCACTCAGTAAACCAGTATACTGGGTTTATAGAATAGAATGGATCATGAAGCATATATTTAAAATAGGATAAGGCTTCAATGATAACAAGCAATTCTAGATCACCAGGTTGGTGATCCTTCTGTGCACCTTTCAGTTCTGCTCTAATCAGTATGAGATATACTATGCTACCAAGATTTTTGCTCCTTAGCTAGCAATGTTACTACTAATTTTATTTTGGTTTAAAAGTGAACTTGTCTGTCCCTTCTTTTCTTATATTTACGGTATCAATGCAAATAGTCATTCGTATCATAAATATCTGACAGAAAAGGAAAGAGCAAAACAATTTTATGAATTAGACTTTATAGCAATTTTATATAGAAACTAACTAGCGATAATAGTAAATTGCTTTTAAGTCATAAACGTAAATTGATATATTATTGATGAAGAAGGTCTAAAAAGAGCATATTATTGTCATTACCTCATACATATAATGTTTATAGATATTACTAAAATATTATTTAATCTATATGTATGCTAATAAAAATCTTTCAGTGTTATAACATTAGAAAAAAAAATTGGTCCATCCTCTCATTTAAAACATAAATATTCAGATGGTTTGTATGGTTCTTCAAGATATTTAATATCTTCTGCTGACAACTCAGTATTAATAGCTTTAATTGCGTCTTCAACTCTTGCAGTGGAACTCATACCAACGATTGGCATGAACCCTTTACTTAAGACCCAAGCTGTAGCCACAGTAGCCATTGAGATATCATGTTTCTTAGCAACTTCTTCTACTCTATTGATAATTTCAGTGTTTGCTTCATTCATTGGGAAGAAGAAAGCACCTGAAGCACCTCTAGTAGTATCATTTTGGTGAGCCACTGGTCTTGTTAATTGGCCACCAGCATTTGGTGACCATGGAGTCATAGCAATGTTATGTCTTTTAGCAAATGGAATTAAATCCCTTTCATCCTCTCTATATAATAAAGAGTATTGAGTTTGCAAGTTAATAAATTGGAACCATTCATATTTATCAGCAATCATTTGTAATTCAACAAATTCAGTAGCTCTCATTGTTGAAGCACCAATGTATCTTGTGTAACCTTGTTCCACAACCCAATTTAAAGTCTTCATAATTTCCTTCATTGGAGTGTCTTCATCCACTCTATGGATTTGTAAGACATCAATATAAGTGCCTAATCTTTCAGTAGAAGCCTTGACACTGGCAATAACATGTTTACGAGATAAACCTCTTTGGTTTGCCAATTGAACAGCTTCGATTGAAGTTGGATCCGGTTGAAATTCGCCAATTTTTATATCTAAATCTTCATCCACTGGAAAATAGACTTTGGTTAAAATGACCACAGTTTCTCTCTTGATATTATATTTCTTCAAGAATTTACCTAATAACTTTTCACTCTTACCATTAGAATAAACATCAGCAGTGTCAAAAGTCCTTAACCCATGATCATAAGCAAATTTTAAGATTTCAAAAACTTTTTCTTCATCTTCCATACACCAGTCCCACCATTTCTTATCACCATAGGACATACACCCAATAATAATTGGGGAAATTTTAATACCAGTGTTACCGAAGGGGACTTGCTTAACTAAACTCATAATTGATTGTTTGATTGATTTGTTGTTGTTGTTGTTTCTTCTTGTAGGATATAAGAGAGAAGGAAAAAATAAATAGTTGGGAACTAACTCAATCTTTACCAGACTTTATATACAAAAATATCTCTTAAGCAATAATTTTAATAAAGTTTGATGACTTAAAATATCACCTAATGTTTCTTGTGCATGGTTTCCCAAAGATGGTGATATTCTTTTCAGATCTTGTTATTGTTCAATTATCCCAAAAGAAGAAAGTTCGGCCGAACCCCGTATTTTTGCCCCTTTCTTAGCAATTGCTCGGCCGAATACCGCGGCCGAAGATTCCGGATACGGTAAAGTTAGTACAACTAAGCCGAAGGATTACAAAGAACAGCCACAACCTTCCGTGGAACCACTTAGCTTTGCAATATGAACCGGTGTAAACCACTAATCTTATCAAAAGTATACATCATGAGAACTTTCTTTGTCAGTACTGGTACAGTAGTGAATTTGATTAAGTACTTCAAAGAGATGATTACAAGTAACAGAAAAATACTTGCGATTTCCAGGTGAATTTGACCTACAAACTGAAAAATGCTTCAACTAATTTGAAAGCAGAAGTGTCATTTCTGGTAAGCTTCTTATCTTACATTTTTAAAGGGTGTGTCAAAAAAATTACCTTTTAAGCGACTTTTAATGTTTTGGGACCAAGCTTGCAAAAAAGACTAACTCGAAAGCATATTCGTAAAATAAACAAAAATCTGTTCTAGTTGACTTACCGACTCTCTCCATTGTTATTTATGTATATTAGCTACTTCTACTCTGTTTTAATAGAGACTTAAAGAAAGGGAAAACAAAATATAACATTAGCGATGACAAAGTACTCCTTAAACTGGTTGATACTGTCTTTCACGGTAGTATAATATTTAATTAGAAATGAGATATATTGTTATATGAGTAAATACAGTTTCAGGAAGAAGATATGTTCTTTTTATGTTAGATAGCCTAAAAAGACGGTAATTAATCTTATTCTAAGGCAATATCACCTTCATTGTCTTGTGTGGCAGCAGTATTAGTTGTAGTTTCTTGATTGGCATCATCATCATTGTCACTATCATCACTATCTTCATCACTATCTTCTAAATGAGCCAAAGCATCTTTAGCATAATTTACAGCTTCATCAAACAATTCTTTTGGAACAAGACGATGTTTCCCTTGAGTTTCTGCATTTGAACACCAACTGATTTCGATTTCAAATTCTTTCTCTTTATTATCTTCATGTGCAACATAAATGATTCTAGCGATCTCTTTTACAGCATCACGAACGTTTAATTCTAAAATTCCATCTTCATTAGTGTTCTTAGCAATCAATTTCTCTAATTCTGCACGAGCAGATTGTCTACCTTTCCCCGTAGCAGCACCTGTATAACCCCAATAACTACCATTTGGTTCCAACATAAATAATTGTGGTCCCTTGACATCATCTACACCACCAAAGATAGCAGTGATACCAAATGGTCTTACACTATTATAAAGGGTATGTGCTTGAACATATTGTCCCAATCTATCAGCAAATGCCTCCACGGGGATCTTCTTATGATAAATCTTCTTGAAACTTGCGGCTTCATCACGTCCACGATTAACCAAATGTCTACCATCTGGAATTAAACCGGAATAAACACAACCAATGTGACTGTCCACAGTTTGAATCTTACGGTTTTGACCTGGAACCAACAATGGAGAAGTAATCAATTTCTCCACGGCAAACACCACACCATCTTGACAACGAACACCAATTGAAGTAGCACCATTTTCAACTGCCTTGTTTGCATATTCTACTTGAAAATTTCTACCATCTGGTGAGAAAACAGAATTAGATAAATCGTACCCAGTGCCGATTGAAGTCATTTCACTATATGTCTTTATGTGTATTTAGAGATCCACTTGCCTTCCAGTTAAAGTCCTTTCTAGCGGTCCTTCTGGTGGGAACTGTCCTTTCAAACTCCCTTCCAAGTGGTTTGGGATTCTTCTTGCCACCGTTTTGTTTAAATTTAAAAATTTAGTCGGAAAGTGAAAAATTCCTAGAAGGAGCCCTCGAAGGGGGATCCAAATTCAAAAGAAAACTGCTAGGCACAGATGTGCTAGAATTGCTAGAAGAAAATAAGGAAATATGGCCTCCAATCCACCAGGAAAATGTTGTTTTATGGGGTTCCGTCACGAGGGAACCCCCACTGGTTCTTTAGAAGAACTGTTTAATTTGGAAACTTATGTGGCCAAGCCACAGGGAGCTTCTTCTGACTGTTGTCACAAGAATGAGCAAGCTGTGAAGAAATATATCGTCATCTTGACTGATATTTACGGTCATAAGTTTAATAATGTGCAATTAATTGCTGACCAATTGGCTCAAGAGACTGGGTACTGTGTCTTGGTCCCAGATATCTTATTCGGGGATCCAGTCATTGCTTTAGATGGATCCACAGACTTTAATAAGTGGAAGAATGATCATCCTCCTAAGAAGACCACTGAGGAGGCTGTTAGACCATTTTTGCAAGGTTTAAGAGATGAAAGATCTCCTGATTTTGTCGGTGTCATCGGTTACTGTTATGGTGCAAAATTTGCTGTCCAACAATTGGCCCCTGAGGGTCTTGCTGATGCTGGTGCCATTGCTCATCCTTCCTTTGTATCCATTGAGGAAGTTGCTGCCATTCCAAAGGAAAAACCTTTACTAATTGCTGCTGCTGAAACTGATCATATCTTCCCAGAGGATTTAAGACATTTAACTGAGGCTAAATTGAAAGAAAATGGTAATTGCTATCAGTTAGATTTATTCTCTGGTGTCTCTCATGGGTTTGCCGCTAGAGGTGATGTCTCTATCCCATGGGTCAAATATGCTAAAGAAAAGGCCTTAGCTGATCAAATTCATTGGTTTACTTATTTCGGTAACCAACATTAAAAGAATGTCTAAAAAACAATAATGTTATATGCATAATATAATATATAAATGTATAAATATTTACTATTTCTTATCGCCATTTTGAGTGGTAGGATTATTACCTGTGTTGAAGAAATAATCGTAACCAAAAATGTCTAAATCTCCAAAGATACCTGCAAAGGTCTTAGATAATTGATCTTCATCTGCAATGGAACCATCCCATGTAGAAGCCATATCTTGACCTTCTGTCATTTTTGTTTGGGGGTGAATACTTTCATCAATGATATCATTCATCATCCCAGGAATACTGAAATTCCGACTTGTACCATTGGCCTTATTATTATTATTATTATATGTTGTGGGTTGAACGAACGGAGAGTGATGAATATTTGGTGATTCCATTCCTGTATTAATCGCTGAAACGTCTTGTGTAAACTTTTCATCAAATTCACTACTACCACCATAGTTATCCTTCAATTCAGTTAATAATTCATTCAAGGATTTTTCGTCAATTAAAGAGATATGATTTTTATCTCTTAATAAATCAATTAATTTTGCATTACCGTCACTAAATTGAATATTAAATGACATCTTAAAAAATTTCGCCATACGTGGATCCACATCTCCTTCAGTAATTGGTTTAAATAGTCCCGTGGATAACTTATCATTAATCAATTTATGTACTAATAAATCGTACATTGATAATATCTTGAATGCAGAAAAATATGAATATTTCAAATATTGGGTAGCAATATTGTAAATCTTCTTCAATTCAGTCCTTAAAATGTTTTGAATGATTAATAACATATCGATCTTAGTATCATTTTTACCCCATTCATTATCCTCGGATAAGAAAATATTATTAATGGCAATTCTACTAATTATAACTAATAATGTGAACATTACTGAAGACAAAGTTAATTGTAAAAACTTGGACACATAATATTTCGTTAAAGAAAGTAAATGCAAATCACGAGATGGAGAAGCATTTGGAGTATCATCATCAGATATAGTATAAAATTCTTCATATAATTCTACCAATTTTAAACAATTTAAAATTGTCATTTTAAAATAACGGAAGTAATATGGCATATAGGATTGTTTCTTTGAAGCAATAATAACCCTTTCATCATATGCATCACTAATAGTATCATCCAACGAACTTAACCCCGGATTTTCGAAATGTAACATCAAAGCATAGGAGGTTCTTAACAATAAAGTTCTACTCAAAATCTTACAAATAAAGCATAATGATGGTCTTGTGGTCAATATACTCATTTGATGCAAGACGTCCTCAGGGGAACCTTCTAATTGAATGACATTAACATTCTCAGATTTAAATTCTAAATTTTCTTTTGCGTATTGATCAATTGATGACATGGCCTCTTCAATATCCCATAATGAAACACCTTTACTATAAAGCATAGTTAAACTGTTTAAATTTTGATGTAAAAGTGCTAAATGGGTTCTTCTCCATGCCATTTCATGTAAATTCAAAGTAAATACATTCAATTCAGAATCAGGAACTAAATCTTCTTTGACACGTGCCATATAATCATCATAAGCAGTTGGCGAATATATATCAATAAATGAGTCTAATAATCTTCTAATCGACACACGACGACCCTTCAATGCATTTTCATAACTTGACATTGATATGACAGATAACCATAATAACCTTCTATGGTTCTTTAAACGCGTACCACCAAATTCACTAAGCTTGGAGAAATCATTGGGATCTCTATGAAGACCTATTGAGTTAGATAATAAAAGAACCAAATCACAAATAATTTCAGTTGGATTAATGGCAAAAAAATCACCTTCATCGGGGGTGAAGACAAAAAATGCCCACAAGAATAAAAGAATGGCGATTATATTCTCATTTGGACAACTAGCCCAATTTTCAGCAATAAGACATCTCAACACATCGACAATAATTTCATTCTTGATTGGATATTTATGGAAAGTTTCCAAATTCATATATTTGTTAAATTGACTTTCACTAATTAATTCTGTCTCATCTAACATACCCATAAACATATTTGAAATCTTTAAGATACATGCTAAAACACAAATACTTTCAATTTTATTTCTTAATCCAGTTGTACCTAAATTAATCTTACATTTTTCAGGGTCATGGGGGTCTTCAATCAAGATTTCATTGAGACAATCTTCGAAAGTACGAAGATCAACAAATGGTAACAGGGAATAAATATTTTCATAAAAATGTTTCTTATATCTATGAATAATATGGATTGGTGGTAATAAATTTTGGAATGATATTAGTAATTCTTGTAACAAAGGTGAATAAGTTCTTTTCTCGTCCTCTTCACCTTCCATGCTAATACACTCTTCTAAATGATCATTAATATTTGGATTCATCCAAATTTTCAATAAGTTAGAAATATCTTCTGTTGCAGTTAATTGAATAATTCTATTACAAAAACTTTTGACCTTTTTAATCTGTCTTGTATCATTTGGTTCACATCTTTCTAATAAAATCTTTTGTAATCTATCAATATTTGTTTTTAAAACTTGATGAGTTCTTGATATACTGATATCAACCGTGACCGCACTTACTAAATGATCTGCATAAACTTGTTGGGCTGAAAATGGATTTATTTGGCATGATGTAGCAGTTTCACCATTAGTACGAGACGTAGATCCATTCTTCAAACTTGTCGGTTTAATGAAAATAGCCATCAACATCATAGAGAAGAAGACATCATTAATCATAAGATAGTTTGAAGATAATGGATTAACTTCTCTTTTCATAAATTTTGACATTATAAGTCTTGGATTTATTTGAGCTAAATAAACTTTATGTTTAAAGAAAGTGTCATCACTGTTAATGGGACCTGCTACTGTGTCAATGACAGTGTCATCCCTTTTCTTGTTTGAAAAGTGCAAATTCAAGAGACTTCCTTGTTTTCTTGGTGGTGATAAAGCATTATGTTCATTTTGTAATATCTGTTGTTGTTCTTCAAGCAATAGTTTTGTCTTCTTTTGCCAGTAGTCGACTTCATTTTCCAACCTAAGAATGATTAAATCCTTAGAGAGATGTTTAGGCCCCACTTGAATAGCAGTGTCATATATACATTCCAAACCCAACTTCTCACATCGAGAACATTCAGGTTTCTCTTTATCACATCTACTCTTGGCTGTTCTACAAGCTTGACAAACAAAAGAGAATCTATTTCTTTTCTTCTTCTTCCTTGTTGTACCGTCTACTGCTGTGATGTTATCCATTGACTTCTTGGGAGGTCCCAACTGTCTGTTTTGAAGGTTTGACATTGTTGACATCCCTTCAACTTGGACCAATTTATTATAAGAAGTCTCCGGCAGTTGCTGTGGTTGAAACGACTCCTGTGGCGACTGCTGATTAGGGTTAAACATGCTATTTGACATCTTCATATACTACTCCCCATCAATCCTCCTTGTGTTTGTTTGTTTGTTCTTGCAATCATAATAATAATGACTTAAAAGTTTCATTTAAGATCACTTTTGACATCAAATATTAAAGATCACTATTAAAGGTACCCAAATTAAGAACCAGTGAGGTAAATAGCAAAAAGGAAGAAACCATGGAGAAAGTTTACGGTGTGAAACCTGATGTGACATCGTTGGACGAGGATTTGAAACAATTAAGAAGCCAGAAGTTCTCTCTAGAAGCCGTAGAAGAGATCAAAAAGTGGATCTTTGACAGTGTCTTGCAGAGACCAAATATCGGGAAGGAACCACTGTTACAACTGTTGAAGAGTGGTGTGGTGCTTTGTGAAGTGGCCAATGTGTTGTCTGCGGCTGATGGGAACTGTACACAGATCAAATGGAGGGATTCACAGATGCCCTTCGTCCAAATGGAACAAATTGCACAGTTCTTAACGTTTGCCAGACAGTATGGGGTCCCTGAGGACGAGTTGTTTCAAACTGTGGACTTATATGAAGATGCAGACCCTGCTTCTGTGTATCAAACGTTGAAATCCTTGTCTCGATATGCAAATAAGAAACATCCAGACAAGTTTCCTGTGTTGGGACCGCAATTGGTAGAGAAGAGGGTTCCACCACCTGTGAAACGTAAACCAGAACATCTTAAAGGGTCTCAGATGTGGTCTACGCAGGAATATGGATATATGGGTGGTGCTTCACAAGGTTCTGAACACGTTGTGTTTGGTCAAAGAAGGAATATATTATAACTGTCACGTATGTATGATATATATACATGCATATATATACATTTAAATCATATGGGGAAAGTGGTCATAATATCTTCTTTGGACTTCCAACGGGTGATGGATGGGATGTACCGCGGAATATCTTCTGGAAGAGATTTCTCCCCGACAGGGAATTCATCCAAATTGACATACAATTCATGCTTACGCAGGGATTTCACACAAGACCATACCCCCAATGTAGTGTCACAACGGATCACTTTATATGCAATACGTGGGTCCAGTTCCAGTTGGAAACTGTCTTTACAACTGGGAACCACAATTAAAACCAATTCTTCTTCCTCTTCCAATAACTTCTTCCAAGGAACTACGTCCAGCGTGGCCACCACACTATCAGTGACAATCACACAGCGGGAGATGGGCTTCTGCGTCTCGATTTGTTCCTCTCCCCTCTGTTCATGCTGCTGGGAAACAGTTTGCATGCCCTTCCACAAGTAATAACACGAGGTGCCGACTCCAACGGCCAAGGCAATTCCAACTGCCCATTTACGGTGACTCCCCACCGGGAATCTGTTCTGTGATCTTCTGTTTCCACTCATTTCTGTTCAGTTAGTGGTGTTTTTATGGTGATGTTCTTTGCGATGACCTTTAAAACATCGAATTTGATATTTTATATGCAGTGAAATTTCACTTTTAAAGACACCAATCCAAGGTGGGACAGAGATGGATTCTACGAGGTTCTCAGCATCAACGGTCCATTTAGATCACATTACGACTGCATTGAAATGTTTGGCCCCTTTTGGTGGGAATCATGACGAATCTGTAAGCACAGATAATGGTAATAATGGTATTGGTACTGGTAATATTGAAATGACTGCGAATAATGGTAAGAAATCTTCAAATAATGATGATGTGATGATATATATTGATAGTGATGGATTATCGTTTGTTAGAGATTATAGAAGTTCTATACGGATCCAGTTGCTTCTCTCTAAAGAATTATTTGTTTCTTATTCTTATCAAGATGATGATGGTGACGATGAGGATTGTATGAAACTTTGTATTAAGATGGGTCCTTTGTTGGACACTATAAATCTGGCTAACAAGAATCAGGATGATGCTATTGAATGTACACTTAATTATGACGGTTATGGTTCGGTGTTCACTTTAATCTTACAAGATTCTTTAGTGGAAGAGAAAGTTTCATATTCAACTTTCTTATTCAGTGAGGCTATGCGAAATAAAGATGCTGAATTATTACAATTACAAAGAGATTCGGTACAATTTGAATGTATTATTAAGGGTGATATCCTATATAACGCATTAAAGGATTTAAAAGAATTACAACCTACAGAATGTTATCTTTACTGTAAGACAAGTCTTAAAGAAAATGGTAATGTCTTTGCCTTGATTGCTAAATCTGATACGGGACATTCAAAGATTATTTTACCAAATAACAAAAATGTTATAGAGAAATTAGATGTATTGGACCCAACTCAAGAATCTCATTTGTTATATGATACACCAGTTGTAGCATATTTTGATTTCAATAGATTTGATAGAATAAGACCAAGTTGTAAAATTGCATCAAAAGTTTTATTTAGATTGGATACTAATGGTGTACTGGGCGTAAATATCCTAAGTCAAACAAATGATATTATTATATCAAATAAGAATACTGAGAATAGAGATAAGACTCCACAGTTACCTACAGATTATCCTGGGATTGTGATAGAGATCACATTACTCACAAAGGAACCTTTGGACTCTATAGCGCAACAAGATATTGAGACATTGATGGATATAACATTAAGAAATTTGAACCGTTCCAGAGAACAATATAACGAGGGAAATCCAACAAAGAAATTGCATATAAATAACCATAATAATAATCTACTATCACTATCAAATGGTGTTGCAAATAATGAACTTCCTAATAATAATAATGACAGTGAGGCTGAAACAGAAGGAGAAGTGTCATCAAAAGAATTAGATACCACGGACTTTCCCTTCTTTTAAAACTATTCAATTTGAAATGCTAATGTGTATATTTCTTTGAAATTAATCTACATATATAGATAGATATACATACTCATATATATGAATCAAAATATGAAAATATTCATACTAAAGAAACTTAATTAACCAAAAAGAGATAGACTCAAGGTAAATGAATTTAATAAAATAAAGATAATAATTTTAAAGTATTAAATCGTTTATTGTTGAGAGAAATGTTCTAAGATCATAGCTCTTTCATCAGTTTGAGCACCCCAGTTCTTGATGACAACAACGGAAGCACCAACAACCTTTCTGGCGTTACCTTCACGGTCAATCTTACCTAAACCGGCCCATTCACCTAATTGCTTGGCATCAGCAACCTTGATTAATGGAACCTTGTTCTTTGGGTCGTTAGCTAAACCTTCAACTAACTTGATGATGTTGTCTTCAGTGACAGAAGAAACTAAAACAACTAATTGAGCTTCACCTCTGGTTAAAGCCTTGGTGGATTCTCTTAAACCTCTAGCTAAACCATCGTGGATTAAAGCGGTTCTTAAGACAACCTTTAAAGCATCTTCAATGGTAACTTCAGCGGTTTGTTCAACAACTTGTTCTTCTTGAACTTCAACAACTTCTTCAACGTCAGACATTATTAATTTTGTTTCTTTTGGTGGGTTGGCTTTCTTTAAAGTGTGACTTCTTTACAGGAGAAATATCAAAAGACTGCTCAGTGGTGATTTTAAGTATAAGAAAGGAAACAAGGATTGCAAAGTGGTTACCACACAACAAGCAAAGGTACATTCATTGCCGGTATATAGCCTCCCAACCTTAGCGTAACGAACCTTGCGATACAATGGATTTGTTGGTTCATTCACGTTTTGCGATGACTTTGCAAAGTTCGATGTTTGTTTGTTTTCCAGAATTTTTCAAAATTTTCAAATTGGAAATTGCGTCAGAACTGGAAATCTCCCAAAACGGAAAACTCTCAAATTCCTCCAAATGGGTGTACGGATGTTTTACCAAAAAACAGTCCAACGAAAATGAACCTCAAAAATTATTATTACAGAATTTTTCGTTGCTATTATAAAGTAGAATAAGGTAGAATACATATATACATCGTTAGAAAACATTTTATTGATAGAATATTACGAGGATCTGAAGGAGTCTTGACTGTCCATCAGCACATTAACTATCATTTTTTTTGTCTTAATCATTTTCGTAAGTTCAACTTACAAACTCTTTTTAAGAATATAATGTAGAATAAAAAAAGGGAATCGAATGAAATGAGAAAGAGGGTTGAAAACAAAAAAACAAGCAGTAACCCTCATACCTTAATAATGTTTTTTGCTGTTATTTTGTTTATGGTGTCCAGCAAAGTTGAAGGAAGATCCTTACTATATCTCCATCTTGCCCACAAATTCGTTATTATCATCATCATGATTCATTTCAATATCTTCGTCATCATCTTCAATGGCATTTTCATCATACGTAACACCACCTGCAGTACCGTCATAACCTGTAGCCATTGGATCTTCATCCTCGAAGTCTACATCAAAGAAATCATCATCACTACCTACAATCTTTTCATATATCACTTTTGCAGCAGTAACTACTTCATCATATGATATTTCGGCACTTGGCATAGCAGTATATATAACACCATTATCACTTGCATGGGGGATAAATTTTGGCGCCTTAGAGGAATCGTTTGCGGTGGGGTCAAATAATGTTGGATCAACAACATTAAATGGTGGAGTTGAAGTGTATTGTGTGTAATATAATTTGAATAAAAATTGAACTTTTTCTCTCGTCACATATTCTTTAAATTGTTGTCCCAATTTAAATGAGTTAACAATAGAATGACCATCTCGTGTCACTTGAACTAAATCATCATCTTGTGGTAAATCTGTAGAAGATTCTCTGATTATACTAATTTCCATTGCCTCCAGGGCAGCATCAAGATCCATTTCTGCACGAGATCCTTGTTCAGTAGTAGAAAGATACCATATACTTGTACCATCGGGACAACATTCTGAACCTGAACCAATAATAATAGCTTGTACTACTTCTTTATTACCAGACTTTAATGAATTTGGTGGGAAGACAATAACAGCAGCTGATTCATTGACGTTAAACCAGTTGGAACAATCTTTTTCAACAATACAAGTTAATCTATGAACTTCATATTTTTGTTCTGGCATATTATAACTATATTCTGGTGCTTGGCTTGGTGACATGACTACTTTTTCTTCTATTTCTACTTTCGAACCATCTTCAAATGTTGCAATCTTCGTCTCTGGATTATATGTTACTAATTTTTCATTTAATTTATATGTGGCACCTGCTACAGCAGCAGATCTACAAAACCCTTGTGATATTTCACCCGCACCACCATATTTTGAATATAATACAGGGAATGGACCATAAATGTCAAAACTTATTAAATAACGACGAATTCTTTGTAATGATTCAGGAACTTTTGTATCAATATTATAACATAAACCAATGGAAAAGATTAATTCAAACACTTGTGGTTTTTCTAATTTAAATTTATCAACTAAAAATTCAGCTAATGATTTATCTTTATATGGTTCCCAAATTTCTGGTTGGTTTTCCCAATCAAGAACAAATTTAATAAATTTCATTAAATTACGTTTTGTCATTAATGGTAAAGTATCATTAGTAAAAATTTCCTGTTTAGAATTAGTTAATTTTTCAAATGAATCATTTTCAAAAGTATGAAAAGTGGATAAAGCTTGGAATTCTAAATATTGATAAACTCTAGATTTAACCAGAATGGATAAAAGATCTGATTTAGCAAACATTATCTTTGGGGATAAGTCGATACCAAAACTTCTTGATTGATATTTACTATTGGGACTAATATGATTCGATACATATAATTTTGCATTCTTATAACATGGAATTTGATTATCATTAATTTGATTATCATTAATTTGTCCAACCCATCTTTTAATTTGTTCAACGGTTAAAGTGGCAGAAGAATCACCATAATAATCGTTACCATCAACGTGAAGTACATTAGAACCTTGCCAAGCTAATGCTGCAGCAAGAACACTTTCAGCTAGACCAGTCCCCACAATTAATACATCAACTTTTTCTGGGGTAGTTTCAGGTAAAGGATCTTCAATACCTGCTAAATGTGGGACAATCAAAGGGGAAGGTTGTTGGAAAGAGAAAAATGATGGACGGCGCTCTACCATAGATGGACGACGTTCAGGACTCAACATTTTTGTTATTTTAAAATTGAATCTTTTTAGGTTAAAATAAAACACACGTCACTTTATTAACGTTAAACTTTGTTTGCTATATCGTTGTAACACGCAAAATAGTCTCTTTATATTACTTGTTATTTCGTTTATTAATGTTTGATGTAAAGATCTTTGGTTAGAAGTAAATCCTTATTTTGTAATAGTTTTTCTTTTTCTTTCTTTCTTCTTAATTTAGTAAATAATCCGGGGAAATTACTAATAGCTTTCCGGACAAATTAAATTCACTATAATTTTTTTCTTTCTTAATTCCTTTATAACTCTCAAACCACCAAACATAAACTGTTGTTGTGTCAATAATAATTGATTGTACTTTGTACTTTCTTCTTCATTTTTTAGCTGTTAATTTTTTTTAGAGGCAAAAAATAACGTCGCAAAACAAAAGCGAAAAATTTTTCTTCACAGTATGCGAATTACCCGATTAGGAAAACTAAGACGTGTGACAAATTGTGAAGCATAATGACAAGTCCGACTTTGTCACAAAACCCATTGACATTTGAATGGAAAGGTAGGTTCAACTGGCCAGAGATCTGCTGGGGAGAACAAATTCTAGTAGGGCTCCACGTAAATACATCTTTTCTAAGGCGTTTCTTCTGGCCACGAGACCACCCATTAAGAAAACACTACCTTCAGATTTGGCAACAGTACCACCAATACATGTCACTAGATGTGATTTAGATTGTTCCTGTGATGTGTCGGGGGAGGGACTCAATGCTCTTATCCTAGTTGATGTGTCCTCTTGTGGCAAAGTTTGTGGCTCAGCCGACGATTGTGAATCTTTAGACACTAAAATGCCTTGAATACAACTTGTTCTTAAATTAATGATATTTATGGCATTATTTCTTAGTGCAAAATTCTCCATTTCAGAGTTCAAATCTTCTTTACCTTCTTTTTCTTCATTGAAAGTGACTTCTTGTAAAGGTACTGAATTTGGATATAGATTTTTAACCTCTGATGATGAAAGACCTCCCACCATTATTGCCATATACCCCAAGGAAGTCATGGAATGTCCCACCAATTTAATTTCTGTAGCAATGTTAGTCTTTGAATCTTCCGATCTGGCGCCGTATGTATCTACATGTTTCCAGGTCCCCTTATCTAAATCGAACCACCACATATCACCATATACCTCAGTCTTATTCGAACCACCATGAATGACAATAATTCTACCACCAGTTTGTTCAGAAGTTTGTGGATTGGGGACACTAAGTTGTTTCCCTTTCAAATTATGAATTGTAGTGACTGTATCAGGTTTCGAAGTTGTTGAGGAAGTGGTTGATACGGCCCCATCTCTTTTCATTGATACACTATGATGTAAATTTTCCAATCCGGAGGTACCAGATGATGAAGACAATTTACGATGATGTGATGCTGTTGGTAGTATTTGTGGAGAATTACTCCGTCCTTTACCAAAATCAAATGTTACAGTAGAATTAATACTTTCATTATGTTTTGAAGATTTAAAATCAACTTTAAAATTCTCTTCCAATTCTTTCAACAATTTAGCTTGCAAAGTTTCATAATTAATAATAGTAGAAGATGGTACGTCATATGCGAAAAATGCTCTCTTTGAGGGCCAATTTTCTTCTGAATTTGGTATTGGAATTTTAACTGCTACCACAGTATCTGCAAATTGTAAGAAATTTCTCTTACCACGACCAACGACTCTAAGATCTAATTTCCACATATCATTCATAGCTTCATATTTATCATCACCAGTTTGTCTATATCCACCGAATATAATTACTGTAAAGACATCAACACCACGATTAACTTGATCTATTATTGGTCTTTGAGAACCGCGAGAAGACATCTTAATTGATTTATTACCTTTCATTGAACTTGACTCAGAATGATTTGATATTGTAGATTCTTGTGAAGATGAACTTAAATTTTTCTCTAAATCACTGGAAAATCCCAGATGTTTAACATCTGTAGTTGATACTTGCATATGACCAAATCTAGCGGCAAATGTTGGATATCTAACATGTTGATAAGACTGTGCCACCACATCAACTTTTGTAAAATGTAATGCCACAGTATCCAAGATATACACAGTATTATTTAAAAATGCACTTCTTTTCAAATAGTATTTACCATCTTTATTTATCTTAGTCTCAGTTTTGATTTCAAATCCACCATAAAATAGGATATGATGATCAGTTAATTTTGATACAGTGGAACATAATAAAGGTGGTGGAATTTGCCCCGAAAGGTTTGGTCTTAATAATCTTGATGATTCAATCGAGTAAATAAATAAATGTGGATTATTAACCAATGTTGGATTATTAATAATATCTGGTAATAAAGGTGGTGGTAAATTTTTAATTGGATCTACAAAAAATTTATCCAGGTTTGGTGCTTCTGCATCATAACGATAACAAGGTATTAACCCACCAAACATGAATATACGTTTATTAATCGTTATTGATGAATTATAAATTAATGTGGGGAATTTATATTCGGAGAAGATTGATCTCATTACTGAACAACCTGAAAATGTGTCATATATTGTAGGGATATAATCTAGACCTTTAATGAAAAGTGGACATGTCTTATGTGAATAAATGTCTTCATTTTTTTCATAATCACCAACTAATAAATCTCTACAATCATCTCTAATTATTGGGAACCATAAATTATGTCTTTTCAATACTTCTAAATTGTTGAAATCTACCGTTAACAATTTATTATAATATTTTCTATAGGAGTTAACAAAATTTAAATCAATCATATTCTTGGATTGATAAAGATAATTATTATTCATAAAAGCGTCATAATCTGCGTCATGTGCATACATTCGTTCTTCATCTTCCTCCCGTTGTTCTTCAATTTCTTCATCTATATCAACAGACATTTGTCCATCACCTGGAACACCAGTAAAAAAGCTAAAGTCATTAAAGCGGTGTGCTAAATCTTTATTCATTAATAGTTCAGTATATTCTTCCCCCTTGTTATTATTCACTATTAAAAGTGCACCATTTTTATTTAAAATTTCAGCTTCATGATTTCTTTGGTTAGCTAAATCCAATTTTCTCTTCAATTGATATGGTTCAATCTTATGATCTGAATAATTAAGGAAATGGTTCATTGATACTTGATATTTAATTCTATCAGTACGTACCGAATTACTACTTGTATTATTTGTTCCCGAGAGAACAGTATTTAAATTACTCCCAGTTGGAGCATTAAAATTAAAGGGACCATTCTTAGAAGAACTATTTGAATATTCAGATCCACTAATGACACTACTATGTCTTCTTACATATGTCTTTTTCAAATCATAATATCTTGCCAATTGGACCTCATTAATTTCTCTCACTTGCGAATCTTCATATTTATCTGCTGTGGTGATTAAAATAGATGATGTATTGGATAAATATTCAATGGCCTTATAATTATTATAATAATTTTCCAAGTTCGCTACATTGGGCGACAAGGAGATATCCTTTGATACTGGACCTTCTGGCATTTTGTTATTTCCTTTGCCACTCTCCAAAAGTATATGTTTGTGGGATGTCACTGCCCTGTATTTAAACAGGTCATTTTTTAAGGAAGATCCTTATTATTTCGGAAGAGATTTGAATTTATTGTGGGTTGACATTTTCACTTTGAAATTTCAGGCTGACTATTTTTTTGCAGTGGGAAATCCGGACCTTTGCGGGCACGTGAAACAGACGCATAAGATGTGTTATTGATATTATATTGGTGCATAATGGATATATTATATATATATATGTTATATGTTGTGTTGTGTTATTGATACCATGAATGTAACGGAATATGGTTATTTGTACTTTGAGTGGCCCTTCCACCTCAAAAAAAAAAGAAAAAAGAAAAAAAAATATATATATATATTGTAGTGACGATGGACTATTTCTTGCTACGTTTGGTTCCCTTGTTCTCATGATTGGTCTTTAGTGATGTGATTGGAATTGAGGAATTTGGATCACTGAATTTATGTACACTAGAGACAAATATTTGGAATTTAGGTTTTTTCACTTTAGTCACTTTCTTTTTCTTCTTCTTGACAACGGTCTTAATTTGTTGTTGTTGGGTTTGAGGTGGTAAGATAGTAGTTGATGGGAATGTGGAGATTGAAGGTAGTCGTGATGGCGCTGTTGATGTTGTATTCAATGAGAGATCACTGTTGGTTAATGTAGATGTTGTCCGTTCACTCTTAAAGGATCCCATCTTTGGTAATTCTGGTATAGGTAAAAATGTTAATTTGTTTGTCCCCGTTGAATTTTTATTATGGGTTGTGGGTGATTTATTTGAATATGGTGTTGGTGATAATGTTATATCTAATGAAGTCTTTTCCATTAATGACATATTTCTTGATAAAATTGGAATTCTATCAATCATTTTATTATTTCTATTCATCTTTGGTAAAGATTTTGTCACTGATGAATTTAATTGAATTGTAGTGGGCGATGACCCATCAAAGTCTACTTCTTCATTATCATTATCATTATCATTATTATCTTCTAACCTATTATCAATATTACTTAATTGTCTCTTACTATAATCAATTTTTTGTAATTTAGGGATTTCATTATCATTTAAATTTTTATTATGATGATCATTCTTCTTGGTCTTTCTTGGAGTGATCACTAATTTAGGACTACTTCTCATGGTAATATCTAATGTATTTGATCCACTTGGTGACAGTGAAATACTATTTTTCTTCTTTTTATTTATGGCATAATCATCACCCATTGTAGTATCCTTTCTAGCTCTTTGAAAATCAATTAATGCACTATTTGATGATCCCATGAATGTAGGTTTAATACCACTACTGGTAATCATACCATTAATATTTGTATTTAAGTTATTGTTATTAAATGGTGTCCCCATATCATTTAATATTCGTCTGCCATATGGGGTTAAAGACATTGAAAGTTTCTTTAATGGTGACATTGAATTTGAATTTGTTAATAATTGTCCATTATTAAACATTAAATTAATATCAATTTTACGTAATGGAGTTCTTGTAGCGGATGAAATTTTATCCCATAAATCTGTTAACCCATTATTATTGTTATTACTTTCAGATTCATTATTGTTGTTATTGTTTACTGAATTAAATAAATGCATTAAATTTGAAGACGAAGGACCATTATTATTATTGTTAGTATTCATATTTTCATCATTAAGAAATTTCAATGGAGATTTAGCAGGTGTATTATGGAAAAAACTCAATCCAGCAGGAGAATCGTATAAAAATTCTCTTAATTGGACTGGAGAAGGTAACAAAAAATCAGTTTGAATATTATTATTATTGGATGGAACAGTTAACTTATTATTATTATTATTATTATTATTATTATTATTATTATTATTATTATTATTATTATTATTATTTGTGATGGGGTTTGATTGTTTTTGATGCAATTTTGATTGTTTTGTAATATTAATTTCAACTTCAGAGAATTGTAAAGCACTTGAAGGTTGAATATTCATATCTTGTAACGTCTCAGTGACACCACCATTACTGTTTCTCTTTGTATCCTCGTCATTACCATTATTATTATTTGTATAAAGTTGTGGATTTAATGTTCTATCAATAAACGAAGAATCAGCATTTCTATGAAAACTAACACTATTATTATTCTCCATTGTATTATTTGCAATAGCAGGATCCTGTTGTTGTGAGGAATCCAATTGATTTGAAGAGTAAGGAGTAGGAAATTGTGTCTTTGTTGGTATGGGACTATTAAAAACATATTTCATATTATCTTGAAGTACTCTAAAAAATTGCACATCTGATCCCATATCGTTTATTAATGGAATATTCTGATTGTTACGCAACATATCATCCTCATTGTGACGACTCTGTGGATCAATTTTGCTATGATGATCCATTCTTTTAAAAAAAAGAGTATTTTCTTAAATGTACGAAGGGTGTGTGGGGGGGGAATTTCACTTCTTCAACACACAACACAACGAAACTAGACAAAAAAAAGAGCAGCAGTTTCTCTTCGACTCAATTATATAAAGCACCTCTCACAGTCACAACAGCAGCAGTCACCTGTCAAAAAACGACTTGTTGTTTCAGTTTTCTTGACTTTGTTTCTTTGTGGTTTTCTTGCAAAACAGTGCTTTTTTTTGCTGCTTTGCAAAACAAATTTTTTGAAATGTAAACAGCGCGAAATGCGGGATGTTGGAAAAAAAAATGGTGTTCTGCGGGTAACGCCTTGTTTGTTTACATTTTAAAGATTTCAGTTTTAGTTGCAATGAAATATTTCAAAGGTTGATACATTCCACCTTGGTGTTGCAGAAGGGGTGAAAAGTAGCTGTAAAGGTGTGTCAGTGTGTGGATGAGCATGAGTAGAAACAATAGTGACCTGGATTTTAGCGGGGACTCGAGTCAGTGGTCCCACTGGGACAGTAAAGAGAGGTCAAATAGGTTAGATATGACTACAGATGAAGAGGATATCTCTAATGGATCATCCGGGAATATTAGGGCTGCTCGTGGGTATACTACAAATTCTCATTTCCCTGGTGATAGGTTTTCGTCAAGTGAGGATTTAAGTGATGTGAAGAGTGTGATATACAATAATAATAATAATAATAATAATAATAATAATAATAATAATGATAACTCGTTGGGTTCTCCACGAGGAACAAGTAGTAGTATTCATAGTGGTGGTTCCCATTCATGGGGTGATGGTGTGTTTGATACAGTACAACAAAGACATAAATCTTCAAATAGAACCACTGTGGAAGATCCAGAATATTTACAATATTTGAAAAATGGACATTTTGCCAAACAACCTCAACAAAGAACTAATCCAAATGATTTAATTGTTCAAAATATTGGAGAAGTATCTGGTGAAGTCTATAACACTTTTAAAAATAAAAAGACTAGATCAAAGGGTACAGTAGAAAATGATAGTTTTAATAATGAAACTTCAAATGATGTCTTAAGAGATGCAAATGATGTATTTAATGGAATGATATCACAAAATAGACAAAAATTACCCTTGATTACACCAGAAGCTGTTGGATTAAATTTCCAAAATAATTTAGGGAAATGGGTAATGAATAAAGATCAAATGATGAATACTCAGGATATTTCTGCCAATCATTATACAGTGGCAGATATTAGTTCCTCCACGACACATCCATTGAATCAAACTTCAAGTAAAATTAATGTCACTGCAATGAATGAGGGGAAGCAAAGAAACACATGGGAGGATACTCCATTACCATTTAAACTTAAGACTATATTACCTGAACCAGATATGAAATCTGAAGATGATAATAAAAATGAGAGCAGCACATTTGAAGAATATAAGACACAATTAATACATAAATTGACACCATTACTAATTAATAAAGATTGGGATCTTATTAAATATTTGCATGCCACAAATGAAGGTTTAGACACTGTACATTGTTTATCTCATTGTTTACCTTCATTAATTGAATGTAATTTATCTCATAATAGGATTAAAATATTTGATACTACTAATGATATTCCATTGAACCTAATACAATTAGATTTATCTCATAATTTATTAAATGATACTTTTTTACATAATGGTATGGGACAAGATAAGGAGAGTTTAAGTGCACAAGTTTATAATAATGTGAAATTACTTGATCTTTCATATAATCAATTCAAGAAAGATTTGTCCTGGATTGAAGAAAATGGGTTTGTGAATTTACAAAATTTAAATTTATCCAATAATGAGATTATATCGTTGAATGGGTTGTCTAATCAGTGTATGATTAAAAGCTTAGATTTAAGTGGGAATCATATCAGTGGGATAATAGATTTTAAAGAATTGATCGATGATAAATATGGTTGGCAACAAATTGAATATCTTGATTTAAGTGATAATGGAATCATTGGCATAAACAATCTACAACTTTTAACGAGTTTAAAACATTTAAATGTTAATAATAATCCATTAGAGACAATTGTGTTCCCCCATGATTCTGTGACAATGCCCAATTTGATAAGTTTACAAATGAGAACCGAAAATTTCCATTTCATTGGTATTAACCCACAAAGACAATTTTTAGCCTTCCCTCATTTACAAGAGTTGCAGATACCTTGTTATAATGGTATGAGGAATTTAGATTTTACCTTACCTCCCAGATTAATTAAATTAAACATATCCCTGGGACATATAAATGATTTAATTTCATGGGAAAAGATACCTGGATCATTACAGATCTTAGAAATTAATCACATTGATGGATTCATAGAATTACCATATGATCCACAAATGGAGCTTAAATTCTCCTCTTTACAAGAATTAGACCTTTGTCATAACGATTTATTCAGTTGGACAAATTTAATTTATTTTTTACCCTATATGCATTTAAAGACATTGAGACTGGAGGGGAACGAACGCTTGTTAGTAGAGAACGGACATGTGGACAGAATACGGTTGGAACCAGAGCTACGAGGCCTGTTGAAGAGGGCCATACCGTGTCTGGAACACATCACCCTGTGACCAATATCCCACGTACATAGTGCAAATATAACGCATATAAAAACAGACACTGTAAATAAAACGTGACCGGACTTTTGCCAAAACAGGAAATGCAGAAAACTCCGCG
Source organism: Monosporozyma siamensis (assembly GCA_003708905.3). Lineage (NCBI taxonomy): Eukaryota > Fungi > Ascomycota > Saccharomycetes > Saccharomycetales > Saccharomycetaceae > Monosporozyma > Monosporozyma siamensis. The sequence goes on from PPOL03000004.1 coordinate 294,980, forward strand.
ATTTGCCGGGGACAGCCGCTCTCCAACAAACTTGGAAGCGGGGAAAAATCGGTTTTAAGGACAGTTGGGAAAGTATAAAAAGGAGACGAGGTTGGGGATCTCTGTGATACTCTTTTTTACACTTTCCTTTGACGAGATTGGAAGGACCAAACCAAACAACTGTAGTAGCTCATATACTGATAAATAAAATAAAATAAAATAAAGTAGAAATGTTCTCAGCTGCAGTGCAAACAGTGAAATCTTCAAGAAACACTCTTTCCCGTAACATTCGTTGCTTCTCTCAATTACCCCTTTCCGTCAACATTAAGTTACCTAATGGGTTGCAATATGAACAACCTACTGGGTTATTTATAAATAATAAATTTGTACCTTCCATTCAACATAAGACTTTTGAAGTTATTAATCCATCCACTGAAGAAGAAATTTGTCAAGTCTTTGAAGCAAGAGAAGATGATGTTAATGTGGCTGTGGAAGCTGCATCAAAGGCTTTTGAAAATGGTAGTTGGAATAAAATCGATCCTCAAAGGAGAGGGGAAGCTTTGTATAAATTAGCAGAATTTATTGAAAAGGATAAAGAAATTATTGCCTCTATTGAATCTCTTGATAATGGGAAGGCAATTAATTCTGCAAGAGGTGATATTCAATTGGTAATAAATTATTTAAAATCTGCAGCTGGGATTGCAGATAAGATTGATGGGAGAACTATTAATACGGGGGAAACCCATTTTTCATATACAAAGAGACAACCTTTAGGTGTATGTGGTCAAATTATTCCTTGGAATTTCCCATTATTAATGTGGGCTTGGAAAATTGCCCCTGCTTTAACTACAGGTAATACTGTGGTTTTGAAAACTGCAGAGTCTACACCATTATCTGCTTTATATGTATCAAAATATATTCCAAAAGCTGGAATCCCACCTGGTGTGGTTAATATTGTGTCTGGATTTGGTAAAATTACTGGTGAAGCTTTAACTACACATCCAAAGGTGAAAAAAATTGCCTTTACTGGTTCCACTGCTACGGGGAAACATATTTATACTAATGCTGCAAAGACTTTGAAAAAATGTACTCTGGAATTAGGTGGTAAATCTCCAAATATTGTATTTGCTGATGCTAATATGTCTAAAGCAGTTCAAAATGTCATTTTGGGTATTTTTTATAACTCTGGTGAAGTTTGTTGTGCTGGTTCAAGAGTATATGTAGAAGAAAATGCTTATGATGAATTTATTCAAGAATTGAAAGTTGCCATGGAAGCATTGAAAGTGGGGAATCCATTTGATGAATTAACATATCAGGGGGCACAAACATCTCAAATGCAATTAGACAAGATCTTGAAATATATTGAAATTGGTAAAAAAGAAGGTGCTACAGTGATTACTGGTGGTGAAAGATTAGGAGATAAAGGTTATTTTATTAAACCTACTGTGTTTGGGAACGTTACTGAAGATATGAAGATTGTTAAAGAAGAAATTTTTGGACCTGTAGTTACAGTGACTAAATTTAAGACTTTAGATGAAGTAACCAAAATGGCTAATGATTCAGAATATGGTCTTGCTGCTGGTATTCATACTTCAAATATCAACAATGCGATTAAATTATCAGAAAATATAAATGCCGGTACTATTTGGGTTAACACTTACAACGATTTCCATCACATGGTTCCATTTGGTGGTTTTAATGCTTCTGGGTTAGGTAGAGAAATGGGTCTTGAATCCTTGGACAATTATACACAAGTTAAAGCTGTCCGTATTAAAGTTGATTAAAAAAGTTTATATTCGTAATGCTATATATATATTATAATAATAATAATATTCTATGCTGGTTCATGAATTGTTTGAAGAAGGTTTCCCTACATCTATTAATAATATGAAATTCCCTTTAGACCTCTTGTCTCATTACAGTTATAACAATGGTGCCATTCAATACTCTTTAATAGGCATAGATAACAATATATCCCTTGACAACATTGTATTCTATATGGATTTGTTGGGAATTCATTACAAAGACAACATTTTGAATCATCTATCTTTTCTTTATCAGTTGCATTTTGACGATTTCGAATTTGCAAATAATGGAAATATTGAATTGTATTAGGTAAAACTGTTAAATTCAATAATTCTAATATTGTATTCCATAATAATTGTCTATTTTCATATTCCAAACCAGAATAAATTGAATTTTCATAAAATGATGATCCTGTGTTTAGCGCTATAGGTTGAACACGTAATAATCTTTGTAAAATCGTATAATATATATTACCATGATTCTTAATGAAATGAGCAAAATTAATCAAATCTAAAATATGCAATACTGTTAGTATCTTCTTGTAAAATCTTGAATCTAAGAATTCATTTGATAATTTAACCCTTAAATATCGTTCTAAGATAGAAAGTATATATACCGAAAGTTTGGAACCTTGAAAACCTAAATTACTCAACTTAGACCCATATGTGGTCGTTATCCCATTACCCAAATTAGAATATTGAGCAGATGATAAAAATATTAAAGTATCAATGAGTAATTTCCATTCAGTTTTAGTTCTTGTCAAGGGTACAATTGTGGTGAATTTTGTCCATAAAAGGTTATGCAGTTCGGAATCTAGTTCTTCCGAGTCTATTTGAGCAACTCTTCTCATACTAGCAAGTATTAATATGTGGGGGGTTGATCGTTTTCCTCTCAACTGGTAGTTTCTTCGAGATATTTTCCACTAACCTTTTTTTTTCCTCTCAATTTTTTTTAATTCTTTATTTTCGGTAAATGTCAAAGTTATAGTGCATTTTGTCACACTAATTTGTTAAGACATATCTATATAATACTTGTTGCATTCGAACTGTAACATGCGATACAAGGATTAGTTAAGCTTTAAAATAATAATAGAAAATTTATAGAGAGTATAGAAAATACTTATATACTAATTTATTTAAATTTTATTTAAATTCTTGGAAAGGATTAGTTGAAAGCAGAACTGGAAACTACACTAGCATTAGAACTGGCAACAGATGAGGAAACACCACGTGGAGTAAAAGTACAATCAGAAGAGTCATCAGAAACCAAGGT